>NQII01003715.1:169669-243844 GCA_002778355.1 Clitarchus hookeri
TGCACGTCTGTCACGTTTAATGATTCTCGTCAGTCGTTGTTTGTCCCGTTCTTTCACGATATTTTTCCAGCCGCAGCGATGTCAAAGATGTAATGTTTTACCGGATTCCCGATATTCACGGCACACTCGTGAAATGGTCGTACGCGAACATCCAAATGTTATGGCTACCTCGGAGATGCTATGTCCCATCTCTCGTGCGCCGACAACAACATCTCGTTCAAACTCACTTAAATCTTGATAACCTGCCATTGTAGCAGCAGTAACCGATCTAGCTGCCGACCGCATCGCGTTACTCTGATTGGTTCCATACCTCTGTTATTTGCATACGCACGCCTATACCAGTTTTTTCGGCTCTTCAGTGTAACATATTAACGACCTCCTACAATTACTGGTGATACACATCTCTTCAGGTTCATCAAAACGCTCGCCCTTCATTGCAGGCCTCCGTTCGCATTCCCAATAGGGACGAGTGGCCTCAACTAATGTCTCTCTGTTATAGAACCAATTTTTATTAGGCGTGGGGTCGTTTAACACAAACTAAATTTTTTTTAAATAAATCAGTTTCTCCAAACCACCTTTAACTGAGAGACGAACAGACATAGCTTTACATATATGCTTAATGAAACTGTCGCATACATACCATCACATCATAAAAGCAGTCTTCAAGGTCTTTTGTATGGGCACTGTAGGCCTCGGAAACTTCAACATGTTTCTATGGGCATGCTTTATTTTTTTGCCACAGACTTCTAAGTGAGGAGGCAAATTTGCCAGTATAATTCAATCACGGTAAATTCACAATATTCTGAAGTCCTGCTAAAGATCTACATCTAGAGCATTCCTCCGCCTCTTGCAAACTAGCCTTAACTATGTCTAGAAAATTACCCCAAAAGACAATGCACCGAACTCGTGCGAACTCAGTAGTAATAATATTTTGCATGGGAACTATTTCTTACTAGACGCTATTAACACACAATTTGTATCACTGTTTATATTCATATTTATTGCAAATTAAATATTACTATTAATAAATAAATAAAATACAGGTAAAATTTTAATTTTAATAAAATGAGATTTGTAATTTTTACAGAGGTAAAAATCGCTTGTGACACATGGGGAATTTAGGAAATAACTAAACACGTAATAAATTGGGTGATTTTTTAAAGGTATTATTCCAAAACAGTGAAGAAACCGCGAAAAAACTATACATGCAAAAAATATTCATATTTGAAATTGCGGATGTCAAATGTTATCAGTGAGAACGGGAGGTGAATGCGATGTAAGTGGCGTGCATTGGCGATAGGAGCCGCAATGCACGTGCGTTTAGTGGGTAGGAGCCAGCCCACGAGGTCGTAGGAGCGGTCGGAGCTAGGGTGAGGCGGGAGAGAGTGGGTTGGTGGGGGGCCAGAAGGGGTGGATTCGGTCCCGCAAGTCACCGCCGCCTCTCCCCACGGGGCTCATCAAATATACACGCAATTGATAAAGAATGTATGTGCTCGCGCCGTGTTGACACAGAGAGCNCGGCACGCTCCGCCGGTTTGCGTCGTCGTGCAAGCCGGCGACGACGGTCGTCCCACCTCAGTGCCTCGGTCACACTTGCACTTCCGCGCTTGGGCCCTCGAGATCTCGGTCCTTCGCCGTCTGCCGGAGTGAGTGATGCTAGTGAACTGATATAGAGTGAGCTGAGTATGGAGCAGCGACGGAATGAAAGGGGCGTGGGAAAAAGGAAGATCCCGTGAAAACCTGCCACCAGCGGCTTTGTTCGGCACTATTCCCAAATGAGAAATTCCGGGAGCGACCCGCCGGGGATCGAACCCGGTTCGCCAATGTGGGAAGCGAATGAAGTGGTCTAACCACTATACCACCACGACCCCTCATCTACCAGAGATATCACACCAAGTCGAATCCCTCTTGTGCTCGTGGCCATCTGGTAATGTTCCTGTTTTTTACGTGAATACGCCTTTAAAATCGAACCTGCACATTGGTTTTCAGAACGGAAATGCCAATGTTATGTTTGCAGGATGATCCATCGCGACACTCTAACTTCATGTCTAATAACACGATTGAAATAAATAATGTCTCGTTCGTTAGAAAAAAAAATATCATTCTAACTAGAAAACCATCAGAATTGGAAGAAGCTAAAGTCTTAGCCGCAATGATTTTACATTGAAGGATGCCAACCCGCTCTGCTAGTTCAATTAGATCCAAACGCCTGACAAATTTTCCTTGACATCTGACTGTAATCATCATTTACTAGAAGCAGGCAGCGCATCGGGTTTACAACAGACCACTGGGCAGCTAATTAGAGAGGACAAATAATGCCGTGTTGACACCACCAACTCTGTACTGCCTACTCGTAGCGCACCGAGTCCAGTATCGATGTACATTCCAGCCTACGCAGTACATCAAGACACAGAAGGCGTTCATATNCTCGTAGCGCACCGAGTCCAGTATCGATGTACATTCCAGCCTACGCAGTACATCAAGACACAGAAGGCGTTCATATTCTATATCTGCTCTAGGCTAAGGGAGACCAGTTTCAAGTTCGCTTTTCTACTACCTATAACTGACGCGATCCCACTGGTGACCGCAGTTAAATAGCATCATCCCATTTGGACGNGTTCGCTTTTCTACTACCTATAACTGACGCGATCCCACTGGTGACCGCAGTTAAATAGCATCATCCCATTTGGACGTGCGGACAGCAACCGAAGGCTAACTGCAGGTGAGCGTGTGGAATGGTATGGTAATCTGGACTCCGCGTAGATCTTCTCGCGCATCGGGCGTCCCTTTCAGTAACTTCAGCCGTACGCAGGCTTCGTTTTTTCCGTCCAGCAAAATTACTGCAATGTGGCAGCGATTCTGTAGTTTGTGTTTTATAATTTGCAATCTCAGAAGATAAGAAAATTTACAACACGAGGAATTTGGTTAGTTTAAGCTGTGCTAGGATAGCTTTCGAGAACATGTACTTTCTCGTTAACATTTGTGAGTGGGCTCCACTCGTTTTCTGATACGTCCTGCAGGAATGTGAACCAGTGTACATAGGTTGTTCACGGTAAACTGAGCACTTTTGAAAGCCTTGCTTAAGATCTACTTGTATGTGTATTGAGTATTCTTCCACCAAATGTAAAATTATCATTACNACTTTTGAAAGCCTTGCTTAAGATCTACTTGTATGTGTATTGAGTATTCTTCCACCAAATGTAAAATTATCATTAGCGTGGGCTTCCGCATTTTATTCATGCGTCGGTGAAGTGAATCCGTGGAATCATAAGAAAAGTAAAGCGAAAGTAATAATTTCACTTTTCACAAATCTTTGCCTAACATTTTAAGTAAAATATCAAGGCAGGGAACTACTTTCTCTCCGACGTTACCAACTTTACGGGGCGTATGCCAGCCAGTGTTCCCGCTAAAATATATGCAGGTAGTGACAAGTGACACTTTTCAAAGGTTGACTTAAAAACACTCACTTTATCGTGACATAGTAAGAGACCGAGTGAATCACGTATAGGCTCTGCACGGTAAAGTAAATACGAACATTTGGAATAAGCCTTCGAATAAAATCACTGTCCGTTAACTGCGTGTGTTCTGCCGTACACGCATGCATGCAGATTCCCAGTGAAGTTGGCAACGATTTAGGAAAAAATTGTTCCAAATTTTGAGTTTTCTTACGAGCGTAACTTTTAAATCAATTGCAAACCAATTTAGTGCTTTCTGTCTTATTTATATATGATTAATACGATCCGGCATATTAGAAAAAGTGTAAGGTTCCTTACAATTTTACGTTTTCCACTTGACTGGCGTAAGTCATTAGAATCATGACGATGCAGATTTTACATTTCACGGAAGGATACAAAATGAGAAAGTGCTCACTTTACAGTGANTATATGATTAATACGATCCGGCATATTAGTAAAAGTGTAAGGTTCCTTACAATTTTACGTTTTCCACTTGACTGGCGTAGGTCATTAGAATCATGACGATGCAGATTTTACATTTCACGGAAGGATACAAAATGAGAAAGTGCTCACTTTACAGTGAAAGTTTTTAAACCTAGCACATCGGATAAAGTGCTTATCGTGAAGGCACCAGCCAGCCAATGAACACAGCGCCTGGGGTGCATATGCAACAGTCGTGGCTTGTCCAGCCGTCACATGAACTTGCGAGACCTCCGAGTACATAGGAATGTGCCTATTGAAAAACGGCTCAATTGTTTACGAATGTTAAACACCGCACGCAACCTTCGCGAGAAAAGGCCACGGACCTAGTTCATAAAACTACAAGTGCACAGTTGCAAGCGTATTACTCTGCAAGTTAAGGAATGTTTGATAAATTGCGCCCAGAAAAAGGTTCTATTGACTTTAACTATTGACTATAAGTTTGTTTGGCACAACCAAATAAATTGTTTTTGTAGGAGAAATAAAATATTTGGTTGTTAAAAACCAAATTAATTTGTGGTTCTCATTTGGTTGCCCCAAACAAATATTTGGTTAATGTAACTAAATATTTGTTTGCCTAATCGTAAATTAAAGAGTTTCTGTTGTTAAAAAAAAGGGAGAGCTCTACCTAGAATCGAAACTGAATCATCTGAGCCTAAGCGCTTCTCCATAGCAACCATTAACTAAAGATAACACTAATAATGTTGGAATATTTTTGAATACATTCATTTTAAATATCGGACAACCTGTGGAAACAAATATTTCAGTTTTACAGCTTTCCTTTTTGATTTCCTGTCGATCGTGTTTTATTATGATGTTTATACAATAATTGGGTATCCAAATATGCACCAACAAACATTATTACTTTCCTAATTGTCACAAAAATACAAATAAGCATTCGAGCTGAATTTTCAAACAAAGGAAATCAAATGAGTGGCCAACCAAACATAAATGGTTGATAAAACAAAATATTTTGTTTACAGCCTAATTTTTTTTTGTTTATCACATTGGTTTTGTTAATGCAAACGTGTGTTTGGTTAGATGAACAAAATTAATTCTATTGCTTTTCAAGTTTTCTCTTACCAACAAAATATTTTGTTGGGGCAACTAAATACTAAATATATTTTTAATCCTATACAAACCAATATTTTGTTGGCTGTTCTCCCATTGAAATCCCGATATTCCCAAATTTCCCTTGGTTCTTCCAACTGCCATTCTCAAGATAACTTTGTGCATGAACTTATAAGTTACAAATAGACGATTACCTTCAACGCGCAGCTAACAAAGAATGCTAAAATCAACCAAATCGATTAGTGAAGCCAAAAATATCTTTGGTCGCTGCAAACAGATTCATTGATAAAAATGTATCGCAGGTAACTAAAAATTATTTTGTTGACATATTGTAACGATATGTTTGCTTAAACTTAATATTTGTTTAACGTGCAGAAGCAACAAAATATTTGTTTGACACAAACAAAACTTTTTTAAATAAATAATTTGGCTGTCAACCAATTTCCTTCATTTGTTGGACCGGAAGCTTGGTTGCACCAACAAAATATCACTTAGCTGAAACAAACACCACGCAAAAAAATATATTCTGTGTACTGAAACAATCTTTTTTTCTAAGTGTGGTTTCATAAAGCTGCAAGTCAACACTTGTAGTTATACGTGAATTTTTACCTGTTAAAAGTAATTTACATTAGGTATATTAGCAGTTTGGTATCAAAAAGAGACTTGTGGATTACAAAGACTTAATTTTGTCCCGTTAATTAAGATCCAGGTAAGCGGACAACAGAGAAATAATTACATGGAACTTGAAATTTGGCGCAGATGTTACTGTGATAGTACTTAACAACATATCAAAAGTTCCCATCATTCAAAGCTGTGCTTCGGTCGCCATATTGGAAAATGTCCACCGATTTGAATTTATTGACTGTAAACTGCATCTGTGCATTAAAAAACCGTCTAATAAAAGTTGTAGATAATTACTTTTTCTACAGTTTATGTATTGGTAAAACCCTATATCAGTAAAAGTTATATATAAATTAAAAAGACAACAACTAAAGTAATACCATTTAACATAAAATCGGTACTGCACCTGCTTGTGAACCCTCTTAAATTGTTGTAAACCACTATATATTTTATAAGGTCTCTTGGGAACTATACATACGCAACTGACTGATTAATAAATGTGGGGATCAGGGCTAGATGGTGCTATTACACAAATATCCATTTATGAGAAAAAATAAGTTTTGGTAGCATGGTTATATCGGGGAAAAGGAGTTTATTGAGTTACGATTGTTTTAAGTTCAATACTTGATACATATTTTGTGGTGACCAAAAAAATATAATAAATCTGAATATGTTTTCATTTTCGTATTGTTTTAGCACTGCAACCTGTATAATATAGTAAGAATATATCTAAACTGAGAAATAAAATGAACATATTATTTTTCATAAGTCATGAAACACAAACGTTATGTATTGTAATGCCTGACACTCCAACTTTCTTTAACGTTACATTATTTATAATCATACATATTTTTTTTGTTTCACGCACTAATGTTTAAATTTATTTGCTTATAGAGGTTTTGCAAAATAATATTTATATATATATATATATACATATATACACTTTTAAACGATTTAAACATAAACATTGCATTAGTTGTCAAACTTCTATAAGGTGGGTGAGATTGTTTACACAGCGGACCACATTCTAGTGAGGGATGACATCCATCAAGGTACGGCACAAAAATCCTCAATAGGGAAGAATATACTCGTTTATCTAAGTGAATGTACAGGGTAGAGTTTACAGTCAATATTACTACGATGTCTACAGTAAAAGGGAGATGGCAGAAGTTGTCTACAAACCACATCGTCTCATTTTGTCAATATGTGTGGCACAGAGCCCCTGAAATGTTTTCAACAGAAGCAAATACTCGCATAGAAGTTATAAGAACTTACATATTGTGACTATAACACAACAATCAGGGATCGATATTTCATCACACATGTAGTTCGACATCACTGTCTTCGTCTCGTTGGCCAAGACAAGCAAGGCATTTCCTACGCTTGAATCTCTGGCAATGTATGCACACAGCTCAGCAATGAAGACATTCTCTTTTACACTCGCATGGTTTATGGCAATCATTTTTGTAGTTATACAATAAAATCTTCAAGGAGATTCTGTGGAGCTGGCTCCATTATTGTGGTAAGTGGTAGTGGTTGGTCCAACGCTAGTTTCCGTCCCTAATCCGTGAGTAATAAATTATTCCCAAGCCATTGTTTCACCTGTAAATAAACTCGGTAAAAACGTTCGGTAGAAGCGCCGTAGGTACGTGGAAGGATTGCAAAGCGGAAGTTTGCCTCCACAGATAATTTGGCAGCTGCGCGTCTGTAAGTAAAGTATACCTGCATGTTCAAAGAACTGTTTAGTTTTGCTCCATACGAAAGAAAAATAAATTGTTCTTCTGTTGCTCCAATGACCTTTATTGTAGAATAAGGGCCATTGATTTATGAATACCGTAGTATAAAAGTTAACAAGTCCAGTTTTAGAAGGATTTAAAATCCTTGTTACTTTAAATTCCCTGTTTGTTATTAATTAGAACCACATGTGTTTATTCAATTTTCACTTTTTGAGACTCTGATTTGCCCAAATAAAATATTTAGCTTGTGATATTACGACACAGTTTCATAATTAAAACACTGTGTTCGCTACATTATCCTAATTTTATTAAAAATTCCTGTACGCCTACTTTTAAACTAGAGAATTTACTGCTGTTTCTATTTATTAGAATATGTTTTATCCATGAATAAGATATACTTGGCCAACCTGGAAAGGTTGTTTATTATTTTTATATTTAATTTGATAATTTTAGCTTTTACTTTTGTCTGCACACCAACTTTACAAAAAAAAAAAATCTATGCGATAGTAAATATAATATTATTAAACCCAGCTGACCTGTTTATTTTATCAGTGTGCCAACTTCCACCAATAGTGAATTGCGTGTGTATAGCAGTTGAGATGGCTGGAAAAAAGAAGGATCATATATGGATTCATTTTGCAGGAGAGCCAACAATATCAGGGAAAGGTGTGAAAGTTACCTGCAATTCATAAGAGAAACAGATAATGGGTTTAGTTACCAGAATAAATAAAAATTAGAAGCATGCAGGAAGGAGGGAACTGAACAAGAAGGAGTATATTATATGCCAATACAGCCTACACACTAAGATTTCTTACATATGAAGTCCACTGTGTGCAGGGTGACAAGATTTTTGAGTAGTCATACAGAAATGTCATTAATAGTAAAAAGAATAAGGTAAATTTCCACGCGTGATGAATGATGTAGGACATATCGTGTTTTACAACCGCGCAAATGTTGCTTGAAGCTTGTAAATTGTAACTTGTGGGCTTCTAAAGCCTGTGCACAGTAAATTGAGCACTTTTGAAAGCCCTGCTAAAGATCTACTTGTATGGACATTCCGTATATATCCGCCATATGTAAAATTAACATTGCCATAATGCTGGTCACATTATTCTTGCGTTGGTCAAGTATAACTGTGAAATTATTAATAGGAAATAAATATTTTACAATTTTCCTTATTTATACACTTATATGCATTAAATATATGTAGAAAATAAGACAAATTATTTCAGTGTTCTGAAATGTTTTCCTACTACTTTTAATTCAGCGTTAAAATACAGAACTATATACTCTCCTTCGTTGCCAACTTTAGAGGACGCACACCATTCCGTGTTCCCGTTAAAATACATGCAGGTAGGGGCAGTGACATTTTTCAAAGCTTGATTTCCAAAGCGCTGACTTCGTCGTGAACGGCCCTTAGTTTTGTGAAGTAGTGGCTCGACTGTGTTGTGGGCGGAGCAGCAACACCTGGACGGCGACTGGCAGCGCTGCCTAGCGTGGGGCGAGCGAAGCGCGGACGAATCGAAGTTGTTAGTGTAGAGGGGGCGGGTGGGGGCGACGCACGCACGTCGAGCGGAGGATGGAGTTGGTTTGGCGTGCCCTCTACGAGAGAGAGAGAGAGAGCGAGTGGAAGCAGGGGGCGGGCTGCGTGCACTCTTCACTTGGAGTGCTATTATGGAAGATAATCACTGCCCCTTCTCTCCCTTCCAGAGCCATGCTCTCATCACCGACCTCTCCCCCATTGACGAGGCGAGCTCGTCGTTATCGCCACGTTACAATCCCGCCGAACTGAGAGAGGAAGAACCCAAACTTGGCACCGAAGCACAGACTGCCCACGGTTTACTGCACACTTTGGAAATCAACGTTTAAAAAAATGTCACTACCCCTAAGGTTGTTGTCTTGTTTGAAAACAGCGAGACTTTGGTATAAGATAATACACGCTAAGAAATTCTGTTTTTATGAAGCCGTCTTTAAAGACATAAATGAGAGTACCAACTCTCAAGCTCTATGTCGAGGCAAATACAACAATTTGTTTTACAGTAAATTTCTTATTTAATTATTAAGTTTTCTGATTTTAATATACATTAATGTTACAAAAGGCTTCGAAGGCAAAGAAGAACATATTTTTTGGCTTAAGAAAATCCCCGGTGTTGTATAGGCATATCTATCTTTATTTCCCTATACCAAATACTCGCTGCTTTCAAACCAGGCAACAGCCATAACTGCGCGTATTTAAACGGGCGCGCTGGCTGGAATGCGCCCAGTAATTGGTGACGACGGAGGAAAAGTAGTTCCATGATTTAACGTCGAATTCAAATTACCGAGAAAATATTTGTGAAAACTGAAATTATTTATTTTGCTCTCCGTTTTTATATATTTAATTGTATCAACAAAGAAATTTGCAAAGTATTTATTTTCTGATAATTATGAGTTGACTTGACCGACTCTAAATAAAGTGATGAGGCATAGGGCAATATTAATTTTACACAGTTGGCGTTCAAGAAGATCTTAAGCAGGGCTTTTTAAAAGTTCTCAGTTTACAGTAAACAGACTATAGCGATGGAAACAATAGGAACGCCGGTCGACGGAGAGTGTTTCAGGGTGGGAAGGGGATGTACATTCGCCTGATGAGCCAATATGAAGATCGTTAGCCTCGTCGTAAACCTCGCTCCCCCTCGTACTGGAAGGAGACGTCTGAGGTTTGATGGCGCTGCGGTCTTTCCGAACAGCTGGTGCCAGTCGAGCACCTCAGTACTAAACCAGTCGACGTTGACAATGACGCAAACCTGTGTCACAAACCGCACCATCCTCGAACGTCATTCGCCAGCACGTCAATTCGTATCGTGCTAACTCTCCGTACACTGGGCGTGTTGCTCGCGGAGTAACTGAGGTGCGGTGTTAAGTCCACATTTAACTATAGTTTTTTATTTCATTCCCTGAAAGAGATTTATATATGAACCGCATTTATGTAAATATTTGTAATCAAATGATTACAGTTTTCAAAGTACAGCACCGAAGAGTCGAAAGTTTCGGAATATGGGAGCCCAAATTTCTATGCTCGTAATCAACTTTGCCAACTAAATCACATGTAATGTGATCTACATCATAAAAAAAACAAAGTTATCGATTATAGTATATTCGCCTTTTCTTCACACTTTTTTTAAATAAACCTTTGAGAAATCACNCCGAAGAGTCGAAAGTTTCGGAATATGGGAGCCCAAATTTCTATGCTCGTAATCAACTTTGCCAACTAAATCACATGTAATGTGATCTACATCATAAAAAAAAACAAAGTTATCGATTATAGTATATTCGCCTTTTCTTCACACTTTTTTTAAATAAACCTTTGAGAAATCACACCAAATACGACGTGTTTGGTTATTTCCTAAATATGTAATGTATCATAAGAGATTTATACTTCTGCTAAAATGAATGTGTCTTCCTTTAGGTGAAGTTAAAATTATACTTATATTTAAGGTTTTAATAATAGTATTACATGTATATCAAATATGAATAAAAGCAGGGGGGAAATAGGTGTGTTGGTAATGCCTAGTAATATATAGTTCTTATACAAAATGGTATGTGTGTTGTCCCTTTCGTGTTATTTTCTAGACATGGTCAAACTGTATCTGCATGAGGCGGAGGAAGAGTTTGGAAGTAGTACTTCTACAGGAATTCAGAAAAATTGGAAGTAAACATTAATTGACTATACCAAGTATATTTAACAACAGGTATTCCAGAAGTGGTATTCTGAATCTCTTTTTATAGAGTTATTTACGATTTTTCCAACAGATTTTTATTCACAAAAGAGAAACTTGTAAAAAATAATACAATTTTCTTTCGGTCGAATAAAAATGTTTTGCCAAAAACACCAATAAATATTTTAAAATATATTCAGGACACCAGTACCCGTGTGCTCATTTTTAATTATTTTTGACACTTAATTAATATACTTTCTATACTATATAGATCACATGGCATGTGATTTAGTTGACAAAGTTAATTAAGATAATAGGAACATGGGCTCCTTACTCTGAAATTTTCGACTTTTTAGTGCTATATTTAAAATAAAACTATTGTAATTTGAATACGAATATTAACGTATATGTGGTCAATAAATAAACATCTTTCAGACAATGAAATAAAAAATTGTTGCTAAATGTGGCCTTAAGGTGGCCGCCTGGTTGAAGGAATTTCGTACGTCTGAGGCCTAAAAGCGTGGGAGCGCTAGGGGCGATCGAAACAGGCGAATCAACTCTGTCACCTCTACGCGCAAAGCACTGAACTGGCGTGCAGTCTTGCCGTAACGCGCCTCTATGAGACTTTCAGTAGAGACCATACCATTTTATGACGTAATAATAAAAATTTAGATTTTATGAACGTCTCTATTCTTTTTTTAATATTTTGTACCGGAATATTTATACCTAAAAATGACCGCAAAAACACCCGCTTGAGCCATTTTCGCTATCAAAAAAACATGATTTAGAGAGAAATGGAGGAACTGAAAAACGTACACAGACGCGTAAAGTGTCTTATGTGCTATTCGCGAGCTGACCTTACTCAGACGTGTTGGCCTATTTTTTTATAAAACGCCCTTTGCTAGAGCTCTACGCACGTTTTGGCTGCATACCCAGGCGGCAACCTTAATGTTGGTGCTCAAAGGGAACCTTGCCCCGTTTTAGGATTATTGTTTTTAATAGCTTGTTTATGTTACAAAAATGAAAATTCTAAAGTACCGCTTTACCCAACTAGCTTTTGACGTTACACGGTAGTACAAACAAGAAAACTTCGAACGTCANATAGGATTATTGTTTTTAATAGCTTGTTTATGTTACAAAAATTAAAATTCTAAAGTACCGCTTTACCCAACTAGCTTTTGACGTTACACGGTAGTACAAACAAGAAAACTTCGAACGTCACAAATTCTACAAAAATTTGGTAAAATCAATATTGTTATATAAATACGAGTTAGTACATCAGTCGTTGTTTCTGTACTGCTGTGCAAGGTCAAAAGCTAGTTGGGTACATGTTGTTTTTGGAATTTTCTTTTTTAAAAATATGAACAAGCTAGAAAAACCAATAACTGAATATGTGATGTAAGGTGAATATGGAGCATCAAGTTGAATGAAAGGGAGGGGGAAATGGGAGAACCCTGAGAAAACCCCCCGGTAAATCGGGAACGCACGCCACGTTTCCTACATACTTAATTCCGGGGTACCTTAACGGGAATCGAACCCGTTTCGCCTTGGTAGGAGGCAAGTAGTCTGTCTCCTACACCACCGCGGCCCCTGATCACGCAGTAGTAAGCCTGTTTTGCATTCGGGTCGACAATTCGATCCAGGCCTTAGTGCAATGATTATTGTCTTCTTCAGCCCAGAAGAATGCTGATGGATCACCTTAGCATCAGCATTCCCTAGCATTCTCCGTTCACATTCTGATTGACTTCACTGCATGAATGGGGGAAATATTATAACGACGACGTTAATCCTTCTGATTTACCATTACCCCTGCTTCAAGACTACTTACTTCACTCTCTTTGAAAATGCATTTATGAGCCAGCCATATAAGGATACACATATATGCCTCAAAGTTTGTACACAAAAAGAAGGAGGTGGTATACGGAAATCATAAAGACATCAATTCCGCGAAACATCCAGAACATTAAAGGCAACAAACACAGATGACATCTACGTAAGGACTGTGACCACCCTGTTCTGCAACACAAGCAGTAATCCTGACATGTAACGTGTCGTATAAATAATAAGTAATGTCTCTCTGGACACAGGGTGAGGATAGCACTGTGGTGTAGATGGCACTCGGTGAGACTGACACATCGTTGCAGTTGACACTCGGTGAGCTTGGAACTCGGTGTGTGAAGGGGGAATATGCCAGAGGAACACGAGAACGTGAACCTTTATCTAACAACCGATTGTTATTGTTCTTGGAGACACACCAGGGTGCACGTGCGGTTGCTGTTCTGTCTGTCAGGGCGATCCTTCTGTCAAGAAACTAATCAGGTGCAGCGAGGTGGCACTGGTGATGCAAGATACTATGGGAGCCCTCTGTAACCCTACAAAACTACCTAGGTTCCTTGAAAAGTGTGGCACTAAAATAATTAAATTATTTTAATCAATTTCCTTCGTAAATATTAAAGGAAAAGAACGTGTTTAATGACTGATAATTTACTAAATTAACACAACATGTAATAGCATGCATTCTATAATGACGAATTGATGTGTATATATCACATATGAATAGGGCCACCTGATTTTTGCGAAAAGATTTACGTGGAAGGTAGACTTCAATATCCTTTGTGCACACTTGCAGTCCTCATTTGCCTATTGGCCGCTCTTCTTTGTGTGAAGACAGCCCGTTACATGAGTGAGCCAATTAGTATCAGGTTATCTCCGATACTAACCGTCTGTGATTCGACGGCAGACAGATAAGACGCCTAATAGTTCAAATGATCCAATCACGAAGGTGGTTCTGAACTTAGGTCTTTTGGAAAAAAATTGTCCTGAAATCTTTTCGCGAAAAACAGGTGCCCCCTACATGTAAATAATATATTTGTATATTTTAGAACAGAAAATTCGAAATTCCTAATATTATGTGTTACCACACATGCATACAAAAGATAATCGGGTGAAGATAATAACAAGTAAATGTCGTAATAGCTATAATATTATAAAGATGAAAACATTGAGTACCTTTAGGAAAGCTTAAATTACATTTCAGGGTTACAGGTCATGTATAACACAATAAAGTGTATTACGTAGTTCACTTATCAATGCAGACTGAAAATTTTTAAACAAATCATGTGCATGTCTGAAGACAGAGAGAGATTTGAGCGTCCCTAAGTTTCCAACACTGATTTGTGTGAAGCAACGGAATGCTACACAGTACATACACTGTGGAAACCCACCAACGAACAGCAACATTCACCTATTTCCGACATATGAAAATCAGGGCCTGGCCCGCCGGGAATCGAACTCGGTTCGCCGTAGCAAATGGCGACTGGTCTGTACGTTACACTCGAGCGGAATTTCGACTGCTTCCAGCAACCGCTAAATGCGTGTATGCGCTCCTCTTCATTTAGGTAAAGTACTTAAATGCATATAAGACACGCATTTTATTAAATTGTTGAATACTATTAAAATTGTTATCTCATTTCCTGAAAAGCACATTTCATTGCAAAATTTTTTTGCCTTAAATTTTAAACATAAGTAAATTGAATTTAAGCAATTTTCGTTAAAATCATTGAAAAATAATTGAAATTTTTTTAGGTTTTCTGAACAGGGAAGCATGTATACGTGCACGTGTTAAATTTTGGGAGAGATTTAGGGCGATATACAAAAATTGTATCCAAATTTGGATCGATTTTTTTTTTAAACCAGTTTGAAAATGCTTTCCTTCTTCTTTGTAAAAGTTTAAGTTTATTCTGTGACAAATAATGAAATGCTGTAAAAAAATCGAGTATCTTTAATGCATTCAAAGTTCTTGAATGTTAACTATTTTATTCCACTTGTAAGGTTTACAACACATGCTAACATTTAGCAAAAAAACGGTTTTAAACGATATTATCGTAATTAATTTAAAAATATATTTGCTGGTTATATTTTAAACGCGGGCACCCTACACAAAAAATTCACCAAACTATTCTCAGTGTTATCACATAGATGTCTTAATTTTTATGTTATTTTTATATGATCATTTTAGTTAAATTTTGCTATTTGCGATTTTGATATATGATAACGTAAAAGTTATTAAATCTGCAACTATAATATTTTTAAAAAAATGTCTGAAAATTTAACTTCATATGGTAAAATGGTACACATTAAATTGTATTGCAATCTACATGCATTTTAAAATTAAAATTATTGAAAATAATAACGGGAAATGCTATAAAATACATTGAAAATTTTTATATGCTAAAATTTTATACGCATGGTGAATTAATGTTGCGGAAATGTTTCACGTCGTGGAATAGAATTTTACGTGCGTCGCAGGAAAGTATTCGTACGACTGTGTCTGCGCAAAGAGCGATTTTTCTCACTGCAGCGTTTTAAACTAAATTATATAGTAATAATTACAACAGTAATAACCAGTTGTAAACAGCCTACGCGATCGTACTAAATGCACCTAATCCCTTATCATGGGCTCCTTAATGTCGATAAGTCACCACTATGTTCAATTAATTTTATATTTCTTCAGAAATAAACTTGTAGGTTACAAATAAAAAAACTGAGACTGTTAAATTACAATGTGTAAAACGTACCAGTTATTTTCAAATATAGCTGGTCCTTACCAGGTTTCTCTTACACATGTTAAACTCTAAGAATTTACCACATCAAATGTACCACATCAGTGAATACGTACAATGGGAAAGCGCGAGTGGTAAAGTTTCTCCCATGCGTCCATGGTTACGTTTCTACATTTGCTCGTAAAGGAGTCGAGTACATGGGGAAGTTCCCTAATATTTAAGGAATCAACGCTTACCATGTTTATATTTGCAGCCAGTTGTGTTGTATAACTTCCATACAACCTATAAGATAAAACTGCCATTAGAACTCAGGAAGTCTGCAAGAAAGTTTTCTACAGTGTACATTTGTCACCATAATTGAAGATAAGCTCAATTTGAATAACATTTTTTTATCACTATAGTAAAATACGAATACAACTGAAACTCATAAAAAAACTTAAGAAATTCCACTTAAGTGGGTCTGTACGCCATCACAAGATATGATTTTTAATATCAATTCTAAAATATGNCATTAGAACTCAGGAAGTCTGCAAGAAAGTTTTCTACAGTGTACATTTGTCACCATAATTGAAGATAAGCTCAATTTGAATAACATTTTTTTATCACTATAGTAAAATACGAATACAACTGAAACTCATAAAAAAACTTAAGAAATTCCACTTAAGTGGGTCTGTACGCCATCACAAGATATGATTTTTAATATCAATTCTAAAATATTGTTTCAGAAAAGAGAGATGGGTATGATCCACAGGAAAAAATATCAGTAAGCTTCCTGAACGGTTGTGGAAGTTTTTTNTTTCAGAAAAGAGAGATGGGTATGATCCACAGGAAAAAATATCAGTAAGCTTCCTGAACGGTTGTGGAAGTTTTTTAACTATACATAGAATGGATCGTTCGCCATATATCAGGCTGAAAATATAGAAAGTTGTTATAGGTAGTTGGAATTTTCATTACGCATTTTACTTTACACGTAGGAATGTAGGAAAACTAACGTTGGTATATGCGGAGAAAACGTTACCATTCGTGGCTCCTCAGTAAGCGAATACAGTGAAGAAATCTGTATTAAATGTTTTACAGTGCCTATACGTTTAAAGTGGGCGGAGAGATATTTTATTTTGTGGTTGCAAAAACTATTTGCGCAACGCGAGGGTGGGGGGAGGGGGGTGAGTCTGGATGTTTGCCGACAAAACAATCGCTCTGCGGGAGCCGGGCGAGATAGCCAGCTCTACGTAGCTAGCAGCTTTATTTCCGTCGCTCGGCTCTGCGAAAAGTCCACGGCGACCGCGCACCGCCGCAGCGCTAACAATAACAACGGGGCGCAATTCCGCCTCTCCAACCCTCCCCTTTGCCCCACCCAGGGATAACTGTAGTTATTTGTGTTCGTTTCTGTGTTTGCGCCGGGTATTAGCGCAGTTGTTGTTTGCTCTCTGCGAAGCTACGAGAGGAGGGTTGGAGGGAGCCAGAGGGGTTGCATTGTGCCTGCGCGAACCACTCCACGGGATCGGGGGGTTGGTTTCGCCAGGGGTGGTCGCCAGAGAATGGGAAGGAGGTTGGTTGGGCGAGGGGAGTGGTTCGTGTGTTCCGTGTTCCCGGCATGTGTGTGGATATCGTGCGTGCAGGCCCTCGCAAGAGTTCGCGGCCATATGTTGATTCCCAACGCCGCGCGACCGGCCCATAAGCCACCGTGCGTGCGTGCGTGCCTGTCCGCCCAACCTCCCTCCCCTTCCACCCAGACCAAGCCCCTAACGTGCGTGAACGCGCCTACGTGTGAAGTGCACCCCCACGCGGGAGTCCACTAACCCACATAAATCACCATAGTGTGTGAATCTGAAAACCCCTTTCCAGTCGGGAAAAAGAGATTGATGCTAGTGTGTTCACGACATTTTGGGCGGAAGGGTTAGAAATGGACATGCACCTTCTACGGCCGCGGAAATTTCACTGGGCGGTGCGACGTTCCAAAACATTACTCTGCGAGTAAACGTTTCTCTCTGGCTGTCCCAAAACACTTTTGAGTAAATGCTTTGCTTGCTCTCGGCAGTGTCCCAAAACTGCAGAGTAATTATTCTGAGCTTCTTGCTAGAGTAGAGTTTTTACACGCACTATTACAGCGAGTAACTAAGGGTAAACTGAAAATAACGGAAAGTTTAGTACAATTATTTGAATTGAAAGGAAATGTGGGCATCCGGTTTTCAGACACACACGGAAATATTAAAAATAGTAATAAAATTTGGTCATTAATTTTAAAGTTAACTTTTAAATAGTTTATATTTTAACATATAATTTTTATTATTAATGTATTGCAAGTAATCCGTGTATGTATAAAAAGGGAGAAATATCTTTTAAAATTGACGTTGGTGGCTTATTCCGTACATATTCGAAAACACAGAATGCTATTCACATCATGTTCGTTACAAAACCAAATTTACTTTTGCTTACCTCAGCTTCTACTCTCNGAAAACACAGAATGCTATTCACATCATGTTCGTTACAAAACCAAATTTACTTTTGCTTACCTCAGCTTCTACTCTATTTTACTTTACTCTACTCTCAGGGTAACGTTTTGGAAAGCTACCCTATAGTTAGGTATAACATCTACGATGTTTTANTTTTACTTTACTCTACTCTCAGGGTAACGTTTTGGAAAGCTACCCTATAGTTAGGTATAACATCTACGATGTTTTACATTGACCACTGTCTAAATGTATACAGAAACATGCAACAAAATGAAACTCTTTATTTGTTTTCATACACAAATCGGTGAATTTTGTTAAGGTATAAATATCACGGTATCGCAAAGGAAAACGTGAATAATGTTCAGGTGTTCATATATCTAAAATATAACGAAAATTATACCAAATACTTATTGACGTTTATTAATCTAAATTTACAACTTTAAAATATTTCCGTTCCGTTTCGTTGAGAACGAACAGTAAATAAGTCTAATGACGTCCACGTAATGAAACATGTTATCTTACGCGTGGGACACTCAATTACATTTAGCNAACAGTAAATAAGTCTAATGACGTCCACGTAATGAAACATGTTATCTTACGCGTGGGACACTCAATTACATTTAGTAGCGAATTTAAAACCATCTGAATATTCTAGACGAATCGCAATGCAAATTGGTGTGATATTGCATATATGTGGATGTATCCTAAGAACAAATTGTATTTCATATTAATATTAACAAAAGCAGGGATAATTTAGTTGTGTTGGTAATGCCTAGTAAGAAATAGTTCTCATGCAAGATGTTGTTACTCTGAGTGCGCACGAATGCGGTGCGTTGTCCCTTTTGCTGTAATTGTTTAGACTCGGTTAAGCTTTGGTTGCATGAGGCGGAGGAATAGCCTGAAAGTTGTACTTCAGCAGGTCTTCAGAAATGTGAGACTTAACTGTGAATGGAATATAGCCGCAGTTCTTCCAGAAGTTGTGGCCAGGGAAGTAGGCATTCCTGCTGGTAACAGGAACCAGTAACACAAACAAGTTTTCACTGCAAGAAAATAATTTCCAATGCCCACCACACAACTGTGTTAGATATTGAACAGAGCGGCAGACTTCGATCAACGTCAGTCGACCGCAATCGACTGCAGACACGAACTTGTACATTCCTTAAACACAAGTCCCAGGAACATCCCCCAGACATTCCTCCAATATTCACTTTCAAAACATTTCTCAGGCATTCTTTCCTGAAACACTTCTCCGACATTCATCTCTTTTGCAGATGTAACAAAATAAAATATATATAAATAGGTGGGGATAGGAACATGTAGGTGTAGGAATATGCTTGTCCGTAAACGATATGTTCATAATCATGTTAACACTGTAAGTGGATATGTGCTTAAATTATTTTGTGAGTGTTGATATCTTTCAGATTACCCACACTACTCGTGCAAATAAAAACGGGGAATATCTTGATGTGTTACGAGAATTTTGTATAAATATTCATGGTGAATTGAAAAATTAGATTTATGACTTGATGTTTATATACACATGTATACGCCCATATATACATAGACCGGCGTATATAATATAATGTGTACGGTTTTTTGTAATACGTTAAGTGATGCACCATAAAATATTTTATTTATTTCAGAAGAAGGTAAGATCAATTGTAGATCGATGCCAAAGTTAGAACATTTTTATGGTTCTAAAAAAAGATTGAGTGGCAGTTATTTTTTTTGGTGTGTGTGTGTGTGTGTGTTTGGATGCAATCGATTTTTGGACTGATCGCACTATGTCGTGTACATTCGGAATCTTCTTTCCAGTGAAGTCTGAGTGTGCATTGCTTTGATAGGACCATTCCAGCAACAAGAAGTTTCTGATATAACTAATAAGCCTGCTTCACTCAACATGGGTAACATTATTTTTAAATAAGCTCTTAAAAGCTGAGTTGGTACGTAGGACTTTACTTCTCTATGAAAGCAATAACATTATAAATGAAACCAGAAACATATGCAACATTAGCGAGACAATTGCAAATGTCCGTGCCTTACCCGGGACTCGAACCCAGGAAAGATCGCACAATAAACTAATGTGCATTGCACTGCATTATGGAGGTGCGATTCGGAGAACCAACTTCGGATTTAACCAGTCTTATATTTCGAATGATGGTTTACTAACCTTAAATTTTTAGAGGGCCATCATTTTGAAAATAAGTGACTAAGGTTCTTAAAACATGCATGTTTGAATGGCCTACTGTAGCATTTGTTGTGTGAACAATTTTGTGGAAATATGTTGTTTGATCCCTGAGCTATTCCATAAAAAACGTTCATTAATTTTTTAATGTTGCCGTAAAAAACTGCCAAAAAAGAGGCTATATATACGATGCTTCTAATGTTTACTGTGTATATAAAAATTTTGGTTAAATTTGGTTCAATTGTTTAATATATGTGGCGAACTTACCTAAATTATTTATGAACACGCCATTTTGAACATCGTTGTCTGACCAATTTAAATCATTTAAGTTTACATGTACTTCTGTAGCATTTATNTGAACACGCCATTTTGAACATCGTTGTCTGACCAATTTAAATCATTTAAGTTTACATGTACTTCTGTAGCATTTATGGTGTCCGCAATTTTATACAAACTTGTTTAAATGTTCCAGAGTAACACTTGGTGGGAATCGGTTTATTGGTCCTCGAGATATGGCATAAAACCACCATAATCTTCATATGGTGATCTTCATTAATTAAAGACAAAAAAGGAATGTAGTAGCACATTCGATGATTTTACACTGCCAATTTTTCACAGCTTAGCTAAAATAAATGACACAGCTTCGTAGATAAAGCACACAAAACTAAAATTATTTTATAGCTGCCATTCTGAAAATAAGTGTTTGACATGTTTTAAATATACCCTTTAACATCATCTGCCTCATTAATACATTTTTTGCCAAATTTGATAGGAATCGGTTAATTGTTTCCGTAGATATGACATAAAAACTTAATTTATTATAATGGCGCTATCTTGAAAAATGGCGGAAAAATATGCCCCGTGCAGATACAGTTGATACTTGTAATATCTACTGCCAACACTCAAAGTTATGTTGGAATCTATTACACAATTTGGACGATACAGCATTCTTAACTTAAATAACTATATGGCCACAATTTTGAAAATAAGTATATGACGTGCTTCAAACAAATTGCTTTACATCTTCTATATCACTACTACTTGNAATAAGTATATGACGTGCTTCAAACAAATTGCTTTACATCTTCTATATCAGTACTACTTGTTTGCCAAATTTGGTAGGAATCGGTAGAATTTCTACCGAGATAGGACATAATAACATTATTTATTCGTATGGCGCAATCTTCCAAAATGGCCGATAAAAGTAGTTATGTGATGGTATATATGATGCTTCTAACATATACTATCATTATACAAACATTGTTCGAAATTGTTGTAATGGTATCTCAGATATACGAAATAAACGTAAACAATTTTATGGCCACAATTTTGAAAGTAAAAGTCTAATCAATTTCAATCATTAACGTTTACGTGGTTTATTATAGTCTTTCTTACCTGCCAAATTGAGTGATAATTGGTTTAATAGATTTCTTCGAGATATAATGTAAAATATTTATTTCATTTGGTGCTCTTTTTTAAAATGGCAAACCAATTACAATATTTTTCTCACAATTGTATGCCTACTTAATACTCTGCCAGCATACAAAATTTGGTTTTAATCGGTTGAATTGTTCCCGAAATATTACATATCACCCTAAATTTTGGAATGGCCGCCATTTTGAAAGTATGTGCTTGACGTGGTCGAAAACTCCAAAAGCTAGGTGTCCTTACTAATTATTGTCTGTGTACTAGGTTTAGTGAAATTCGGTTGACGCGTTCAAAACTTGAAAGGGGGTACACACGACCAGGCACGCACAGACGCACCCCGAAGTAACACAGACAGGAAAGTGATCTCATGAGCCTTTCATTCCTTCGAAAAGTAGGCTACAAATAGCTCAAGTGTGAGTTATAATTGTCCGGGATGTGTGCAACAGTTAATCACGCTTAAAGTCAGTTGACTACGAAAAAAATGTAATAACAGGTAACCCAAGTACGGTCATTGGGTGACTGAAACGAAATAATAATATTTATTGGGTTTAAAAATATTTCGCATAATGTCAGGTGTACTGCCACAGGGTCTTACATACTATGTAAGGATCTCTGACAGCAAGAAAGTCGTTGGAATCTCTTACCTGCGTCTAACGCTGCTACAAATACTTAATATTACATATAAATTCTTTAATATCACAGCTAAAATGTTTGACGTGACTTCCTGAGAAAGACGAACGCAGCTGGCGAGTCTTGCGAAGAGCGACTACACTCATGCCACAATAAACTCGGGGTACGTGGGGGCCGCCAGTGGTTGCTTGTCAAGGCCCACCCGTGTGTCCGACTGCATGAACAATGGGGAATTAGCAAGTGGGTGTTTAAGGCTACCAAAAGTTATTGGATCTTATTTAGAACAACACACAAACAGCAATATTGGCGATGTTGTGGCTGCGAATGTTATCACGGAGGCGCGCGTACAGGCGGTCACCGCTTGACGCGTCAGTTCCGTTCGCCTTAGTGATATGCAGCTTGTCGTGCACGCAGGTACGTGAAGATGCTGATTTCTGGCGCTCTGTTGATAACTTCATTTCAATTAAAAATTACAAGATGAATGTTCCGAACATTTTGCTACACAAGGATTTCTTTTTTATATTAACCCATAGATTCCGTGGGTGGAATTTCGACATTTAGTTTAAAACTGCCTTACATGTGCTGAAGTAGATACAAGTGTTTAATGCGAAGTTGAGAGACAGTGTTGGGGAAGCTGCTGATGAAAACGATGGTGATACGGCGACCATCACAGGAATCGTTCCAATATACTTGCTGTGCCGAGTAATTTTCAGAAGGCAGAAGATGCCAGTAACATCTTCTTCGTATTTTCAAATGACATTAATGAAATGGTTGAGAGTCTCAGAATTTTGATCACTGTGCAAAAAGTTGGAGATACTTGTACTTGAGCAAAATATCTTCAGTAGCAAAAGATCTTGTGAAAGAAGTTATATGAAATAGATTTGATGATATTCTTAAATTTCTTGTTATTAGTTAAATTACTATATGCGGTTACTTACAATTAAGGAAATTTAAAAATTATGTCTTTTAGTAGGATACAGAGAGACTCTTTAACGGACGTACAAGATCTTTACAATCGTCCTAACTCAAGAAGGTAGAACGAAAAAATAGTTTTCTTCTGAACAAAATTCAAAAGAATTAATGCCAAAAAGCACTCTTGCACTGAAAGAGAAGACCGTGTCTGAACATCGCCTTCTATAATATGCACGCTCACTACGTTTTACACGTGACTCCGAGGTAACTGAAATCGTAAGGCGAGCAAAATTGCGCTGAAAATAACGACACGAGTATTTTTTTTATTTCGCGCGGGAGGGCAAAGAATTAAGTAATGAAGAATGTTACTCTCGCCGCATTTAGGAGGCACATAAAATGTTTCTTTCCCCGGCTACGTGCCTCCCCCACGCCATTCTCCCTTATGTGACCCAAGAAGCACTTGTCTTGCCCCCCGCTGCCAATTCCCCGCTTCCAGTTACACCAACCTCGCCGTTTTATTTTATGTCCGTGTTTTTCCCTCCCAAGGCAAAGTCCTTCCCCCCGCAAGGTCCCGGACCCTCTTTTCTTATCTACCCACCACCGCGTTTCTTTTTCCGCTCTCTGTCTCTCCCTCGCTTCTCGCCTTCCCATTCGCTGAAATGTCAGGAAGTGTTGCTGAGGTCGAGAACTCAATCCCCTATCAGCCATAACAACCCGGCGGCAAATGCGGTAGCTGGGCCCTCGAAGCAAACCAATTCCAAGTTCATTGCCCGGCCACGAATTCGTTGCTGGCTTTGTGGATGGGGGAAGAGAGCGGAGAAGGAAACTTCTCGCAGACGATTTGTGGTTGGCTGCGGTGCAGAATAACTTGATACTGTTAAATGTTTCTCTCCGTGCCTCGTTTAATTTAACTTGCTTCCTTCGTGACCGACGTTTCCGCGCAAGATGTCACCTGAGTTGCTGACCGCCAGGTGTTACTTGCGCTGTAAATTAATCATAATGCGGATATATCGACATGCAAATATTTTTTTGCAACCCCCTTCCTTCTCCAATCTTATAGGATAAAGTGGTGAGAGAGCGCATGTCAATGTGTCAATGCAGTAAGCGATGAGTATAGCATATTCACGGTTTCTTCACACTTTTTGAATCAAACCTTTGAAAAATCACCCGATGACGTGTTTGGTTACTTCCTAAATACTTTATGTGCCACAAGCGCTTTATACCACTGTTAACATAAAAATATATTATTTTTGGTTAAATAAACTTATGCTTACATACTAACAAATATTTATAAAATTTCATTTATAAGTATTACGAATAAAAACTGCGAGATAGGTGTTTTTGGTAAGGCTTATTAAGAAATAATGCTTAAATTAAATATTATTAAACTGGTTGCATACGAATGCAATGCGCTGTCNTAAAATTTCATTTATAAGTATTACGAATAAAAACTGCGAGATAGGTGTTTTTGGTAAGGCTTATTAAGAAATAATGTTTAAATAAAATATTATTAAACTGGTTGCATACGAATGCAATGCGCTGTCTCTTTGGTGTAATTAATTTACACAGTAAAAAAATTAGTAATTTTTACTGAGAAATTGTTTGTAATGTTCCAAGTGCTTGTAACAGTACAAAGATTTCTCTTCTAAAACTACTCGTTTGTAAAACTACAAGGGCCGTGTTTATAAAAGACCTCTTGAAATGCTTGTACTGTACTGACCCGCATGCATGGGCTTCAGCAAAATTGCGGACACTCACAACGTAAAACCGTATAAAGCTGCTTGTGCAAAAACGTTGGGTGATGTAGAGCGTAGTTGCGTGCAGAAGTAAAAGTATTCCAAGTTTGGATAACGAAAAATTCTTAAAACAACTCAAATAACCATTATAAAAATTCAATTTAAATAAAACGTGACCATATTACTCATTAACTATTAATGTTTTCTGGCTACACATAACTCTTAAATTGAAATAAATGAATTCTTCTTTACCAAATAATTTCCTTGGGATTTTGTAAGTACTTGCAGCTATATTTACTATAAAATTAAATACGACATTCGTAAGTTCAGTTGATTTCGTGGTAACGGGTTCTGGCTAATGCTACATGGGGGGTTGGTTCCAAACCCTGTGCTGGCAAAGTGCATTTTTTTTAAAATCATTTTTACGCAAAAATATTACGTAAAAATTTTACAAAAAATATTCGTGACTTCATATAACCATTTTCAAACATTGATAATACAATAAAGTAATAAACTTTTCGACGTGTTAATAATAATATAGCTTTATAAAGAGGTGCTTCTTTTTTAATATGCCCACACAAGTTATTGGCTACAAGTTCTACGAGTGGGATCCATATTTACCACGGACCACTGAGCACCGAGTATAGCTAGTACGCCTAATGCTGTCGTGCCGTAGGAATATTCCAAACTGTCTCACATGGCCTTATAGAAGTTTATACAAATTCAAATACTATTGCAGGTACTGTGTAATATAGTTTTAAGCTACCTATCTGATAAATATTGGACGCTTGTTCATTTATANGGCCTTTTCCCACCGTCAACCACCGGGGTCCAATTTGTATACACCGTTTTATCACAGCTACACGTATGGTCGAGGGGGAACAGGGATTGAACAAGGAAAAAATATAGTGGGTGATGTTTTGCATTAATCTTCAAAAAGTTCGACTTGAGGTTAGTTGCAAGATGCTTTTAAATAATCTGCACACCATAACTGTTTAAATAAAGGCAATTCTAAAAATTAATTTAATGCATACATATTTGTTTGTATAATGAACGATTTAAAATAAATGCGGTTAACTTACCTGCACTTTCTCTTCGTTTAAGGACACCCTTAATTGTTATATACGTAATTTTTTAAAAAGTAAAAAAAATATACCTTACATCCTGATAGAACTGTTATGGTAGATGACATGAGTTGTGAGTATTTTTATCGCAATTAAGGCATGCAAGAGGGATTCTTATATCTCAGTTAAGGTTACTATTGTAACCATATAGATGAGAAAAACATAACTGAGTTGTGACTCCGTTAGAAGACCAAGTTAAAAACGTATCCATCACCATTCTACACATCAACAAGAAAACTATTTCCATACGGTAACCATACTCAACTTTGTGCCATACGTTATCTCCCGCGAACGTAGTCGTACATTTGACAGCTACATTCATGTTTAACATAACTTCCCATAGTTCAACATTATACAACATAATAAATTTCATGTTGTTTTAATTGTGTACGCTATTGTAGGCTCCTTTTGATACCCCATATTTTCACGGCAAATGGCTAAGACTTTGAGAATGCCATATTTGAAACATTTGTTATCTGCTTGCGGCACAACAATAAAATAGTACATTTGTTGTAATTAATTTTGCACGTTATTAAAATAATTTTGCTTAAATGTTAGCATTAGGTCAGAAAGTTATTGCTGTTGATGAAATTCTTGTTTGGCCGCAGCAGGTGTGTACTAAAACTGTTATTTTTAGGTCTCTAGATATTGCGCTTTTAATCTGAAGGCATGAAACTTTCTTGGTTTATTCTCATGTTTTCTTCTTAAGTTTATTATTATTGTGTCCTTGTTTTTTCTGATAGGAACAAGTTGGCAAATTCTTCTGCAGTAAACTATTTCCTGGTTCTTGCCTGATGGAACTCCGATATGGTGCATCCATTTTTTGAACATATCGTTACGCATGGCTAAGAATATATATAATTTTAATATTTCATGTCAATCAACCCCAAAGTTATTTTTTGTTGCTGTTTGTTTATATTTCATAACAAATTAATATTATTGGTGACTTGATTTTCTCTGGTATCTTCCAACATTTATCTGAGGTATCTTAAACATGGCTGTTAAATTTGGTCCATGGGATTTACTTTATTTTCTCCTTGTGATAGCTTTCTTTGGCATATTATTTTATTGCGGGATTTTATATAGAATATCGTGTTTTAGCTGGCCTAGGTAACGTATTAATGGTAAGGTACAATAAAAATTCTTCGAATGTAGGTTATTTTACGTCTAAAAAATCCATGAATTTTTTTCTTTAATACAGCAGCATAGTTTCCGTTTCAAACAAACCAGTTTTACTTTCGTGTTTGTGTGAAAAACCAAACACTCAGTTTCTGATTTTCTCTACTCTGGAAACATTGGCCCAGCAAGGAATACCTCTGCTGTTGTTTGCAAGCACGTTGATTTTCTTGTTATATTGGTAGTGGGATTTACACTAATTCCTTTTTTAAAATCTTGTCTAAGCTACGATTGCAAGATTTTGACAGCCAGTGCGTGGTAACAAGTCATAAACAAAACTAACACCTAAGGTATTTATTCTTGTTTCTTCGCTGATGTTAAAATAAATGTCATTTGTACACTGTTACCCAAAATATATTTCGGTTGAACAGTATTTATCTTAGATACTGTGTGACGCATTAAACACACATTCCTGTTAAAGTATTTATTTTTTTTGCCACACTAACTCATTCAGTATCAACGGAGCAGTGTAACAGTATTACGGACTGGTTGTAAATTGCTTTAGTTGAACTGAACACATTTAATTTTCTAACACCAGTGGTTGACTTTGCAATTAACTGTAATAAGAAACTACAGTGAAAATAATTTATTTCAACGTATCCACTTGCACATCTTGTAAACGCTTAATGTCCACGAGGACACTTTTTTCACACAATGCTGGTAAGTTAAATATTTCAAATAGGATTCTGCATGAATTTTAATTTACTCATATTGGCCGCTTTCCAGAGAAAATTTGGCATTTCATTTTGTAGTCATTTTATGTACTGTAGAATTGTGAACCGCAGTGATAATTTTTGCGCAGTTTTCTCAAATGTGCTCCCATGAGCGGAATATTGATGACGGTCGCCTCGCCACACAGTCGTAATTAAAAGAACGAAAATGCAATTTCCACCGGAAATTGAATAAAAAACCGCATTGTATTACGGGCGGTGAAAAGTCTCAATGCACTTCTGATACACGTGCTAGCAGCACTGCGTTAAAAACGTACTTTCATTTAATCCTGTGTAATTATTGGGTTCTGTTTTATTAACCAATTGCTAAAACTAAATTCTAAGCAAATATTTAGGTAAAATCTGTTTATGTTAATGTTACAGGTGTGCCGAATGAAAAAAAGGTTAGTTTTTATAGATATTAATAAAATTATTGTAAAGAAACGTTGAAAATTATTTATTGCAATTTTTTCGCGTTTGCGTTGGCTTTTAACATTACGTATGTCACTAAATCTGGTTGTTAAATTGTAATATTCCAATTAGAATGTTTTTGTTTGTGTCTAGTGTATTTTCTGTTCACATATATTACTTAGATTATGCCACTGGGCCATCTTTTACCGATCGTATTCCAAAGCAATAAAACTTTCTGGTTATTTGAATGTATTTCTTTTGTTCTGGCATTATGCTTCGCATGAGAGTTTCCTTCTATTTCTTTTAAGTTCAGAATAAAATATTTATTTAATGTGGTTTTTTTATATTTTATCGGTTTTCAACAAATTATATTGAATTCTGCTACTAACTTTGGTGTCTGCTTCTTAAAATACGCATATATGTATTTTTCTGAAATTAAAGCCGTTGATTAGACTTCATGTTACTTTGATGANTTTATGTTAATGTTACAGGTGTGCCGAATGAAAAAAAGGTTAGTTTTTATAGATATTAATAAAATTATTGTAAAGAAACGTTGAAAATTATTTATTGCAATTTTTTCGCGTTTGCGTTGGCTTTTAACATTACGTATGTCACTAAATCTGGTTGTTAAATTGTAATATTCCAATTAGAATGTTTTTGTTTGTGTCTAGTGTATTTTATGTTCACATATATTACTTAGATTATGCCACTGGGCCATCTTTTACCGATCGTATTCCAAAGCAATAAAACTTTCTGGTTATTTGAATGTATTTCTTTTGTTCTGGCATTATGCTTCGCATCAGAGTTTCCTTCTATTTCTTTTAAGTTCAGAATAAAATATTTATTTAATGTGGTTTTTTTATATTTTATCGGTTTTCAACAAATTATATTGAATTCTGCTACTAACTTTGGTGTCTGCTTCTTAAAATACGCATATATGTATTTTTCTGAAATTAAAGCCGTTGATTAGACTTCATGTTACTTTGATGAAGCACATTATGATGCTTACTTTGTACACATCCACGAAATCCATTTGCTTAGCTGAGATACCGGAAAAAATACTCATTGCATGTTGTCCAAAACTTTTGTATTATATGCGTAATTACTAAATCGTTAGGAGGGAACCAGCTGCTTATATAAAGCACAACGGAGTGTCTTGGGACAGTGATACCGAGAATTTACATAATCGCTTTCGACCAGATAAATTGAACCCCAGTGCACTCTTATATTATACATAGTTTCAAACGAATGCTTAATGTAATAGGTAAAATAAATGTATAAATTTAACTCAGTTTGGGAAAAACGCCATTAGGATTTCCTGTAATTATATTATTATTATGTAAAAAGTAGTCAAACATGTATTTTTCTTTGTAATCAGATATTTTCCATAATACACAAGTACATAAAATAAAATAAAAATAATCCACGACCTTTACACGGTCGTGCGTGTATTTAAAAACATTTTGGCAAACGAGCGAAAGCTAAAAAACCAAGAAAGGATATTGCTGAATACACGACCACAAATCGGCTACTGTTTTAAAGATACCTTTCCTATTACACGCTGATTTTCATTTTCTTAATTGGCTGTGTAAGAATTTTTGAGACCATCGTTCATGTTGCTTGGGGAATATGGTTATGGGGGTCACGACTAGTAAGGCATGATCGTACGTGATTTGTTCGAGATGTTAAAATCACTGTCGAAAAGCCCTGCTTTGGATTTGTTTGATTGCTCTTCTAATATATTTTCGCCACAGTTAACATTGTGGAATTGTTAGCATAAAAATAATTGTTATTTATTAGCCGAGTTTTACTCTCATGTACGTACAAATAAGCAAAAATTGAGTTAAATAAATTCCGTGGCTGTATATATAAAACGTGCACTTTTAATTCACCTTATAAGTCATTGAACTAGATTGGTCTGACTTAACTAGGAGCACTGCATCTGTGTAATTTAGTATACGCATTTTTGTTAGGGGTTATTTAGAGAGGTGGATTTCCAGAGCACTCAGTAGCCCGTGAACTAGTTGTAGTCTCCGTAGCAACATTTATACATTGACGTTTAGTGGTACATGATGTTCACGAGAAACTGGGCCCTTTTGAAAGCCGTGTTTAGGCACTACTTCCTTGATTAAATTATGTACATTCTCCATATGTAAATTTAAGATGGCCATGAGCCTGATAACGTTATCCATGCGTCGGTTACAGTAATCTGTGTAATTAATAGGAAAGTAAATGTTTTACAAATATGTTTTTTATACTTAAAGCCGTTAAAACAGTAAAAACATTTCAGTATCCACAATAGTCTACCTAACACTTTTTATTAAACATTAAGAAGGGGAACTACTTTCCCTCTGTCGTTAACACTGGTCTCATGCCAGACATCGTGCCCATTTAAATATATGCCGGTATAAGGACAGTGACGCTTTTAAAAGGTTGATTTCAGAAGTGCTCACTTTACCAAGAACAGACTTTGAAGGTTATGACCGCTTCCTTACGAGACGGAACCCACTTCTCTTGGCGCGTTGTTGCTCCGGTGCCCCGCGCATGACTTAGATGAGAGAAGCTGGGGAAAGAGAGAGGCGGGTGGGGCCATGGACCGAAAGAGGAGGGAGGGGGTGGGAAACATGCTAGGTTTCGTTAATTCGCCGCAAAATGAGATGAGGCCGAGGTCCCAGCGGTGATCATACGGAGGCCATTCCGACCGGGCTGCAGCCACCCTCGCCGCCCACCGAGTTAGGCAACCAACTTGCCACTACCTGTTCGCCCGCTCATTACCCAGGTCCCAGCAGCCCCGTCTCGCCTCGGCCGCAGCCACTTTGTTTCCAAATAGTTCGTCATAATCAGGCCGGAAGCCTTTTGTCCCGCGCGGCTGATTGCATGACCAGCTTATTCCGTAATACAATTATAATAAACTCCGCTATACGCTGTTCACGATAAAATGAGCATTTTTGAGTCCCTAGTTACTTGTTCCTTTAAGCCATATTTATAATTGAACCTCCTTTTAAATTATATATCGCTGTGTAAGTAATTAGCACAGTATGTTTATTCCACCGCACTTGGAAGTTAACATCTAAGACTAAAATAAAATACATTTATTGACTATTATTCCAAATGAGACTGTTTTGATAAGTGTTCACTTTACCGTGAATAGCCTATATGGGAAGTGACATTGGTCGACACAACAAAATATTTGTTTATAAGAGAACATGCAACACATTTTGTAGAGAAAACTGTTCTTGCACAGCCAAAAACTACGTTTCATTATTTATTACAAATATTTAGCAAGACTGTCAGTATTAGTAAACATTTTCGTGCACCACAAAATTGCTCTACAAAATATATATAGTACTCTGTTAATCGAGGGGGGAAAAATCATTATAAATTGATCATAGCACATGTGTCAAAGGGCTTCAAAAAGTATGCTATGCTGATTTAAANGGGGGGAAAAATCATTATAAATTGATCATAGCACATGTGTCAAAGGGCTTCAAAAAGTATGCTATGCTGATTTAAAAACAATATTGATAAGAAGCGATTCTCATTACTAAATATCATTGACCGTTTCTCAAACCAGTAGACAAAGTTTAAAGTGTTGAAAAATGTATTTGTCATATCAGTTGTGTGTTTTAAACACCTACTTATTCTTGAATTTTACCGCTAATTGGTTAAATAGTACAACTGCTGCAGCCTTAGAATAATTAGATAAAAATTTTAATATTTTAAGCAAGTGGCTAACTTAGAAAAAGTTTATAACGCAGGTATTGGTTAAGTGGAATTACCAGTTATTATTTGTCAGTATACATATCAGATTACCTGTTTCAATTAATATATGATTTCAGAATTTTTGTAAAGAATAAGAACAAATAGAACTAATAATCCCAAAAAATAAAAGATAATTTGTTTCCAATTTTTTTTTAAGACGTGTTAGGAAGATTCATTTGTATAGCAGTTTCTGAAACAAAATGGGAGCAGCTACGAGGAAATTGAAATGAAAGATTACACATCAATTTGAATATAAATGTGGTTGGACCTCTTTAAGAAGTTTTGAACCTAGCTGTTCGGAATTAAATAGCCTTATGCACATTGCCCGTACCAAACTCACCCCGCCTTTTTCTGCATGAAACCAACGGAACCCTGTGTGTTAACCTTTAGAGGTCTCAATAACAGGAAGCCTTTTCGCTTTCTGGTTTTTTTATTTATATTGATAATACTGTAGCCAGAACCATTGTATGACTGAAATCGAAATTGATCACCACTGACACCAAAAATACATTTATTAACTTTAATCAGATTTGTAAAGTGTTTCTTGAGGACTTTGATGTTTGGCAGGAATTAGAAGTGCCTGTGGTTGAGTAATGAGGCAGTTATATTTAGCATGATAATATCATTTTGTCATTTTGCGCTGGCTTCATCATACATAAAGTGGCGACTTGTGAAGATAAGATTTTAGCAGTCGCCTGAAATGTATAAATGCGAACATGCATGTTTTTCTCTCTCCATCAGGCAGCGTCAACATGGAGAGTGGGAACCTGGCTCTGATAGCAGCCGGTCGCCTTACCCAAAGGACTTGTCTGTAGTTCCGTCCAGCCAGAAAATGGGACAAAGTGAGGATGTGAGATGGGAGTGGAGTGGCAACGCAATGGAGGCGCGGACAATGCAGGAGCAGCCTGAGAAAACCCGAACACTACAGCAGTGTCTCACAACACTCTCCACGCAAGATTCCTCATCCAGATAATTTATATCAATCGGGGCGTGGGATCAAACGAATGACCCAAGTAGTGGGACGAGCGAGCCAGGTGCGGATCCTAGACGTAAAGGTTCTGCATAAGTGTTTGCCGATTTTATAAATCAGTTTAACTCTTTANGCGAACATGCATGTTTTTCTCTCTCCATCAGGCAGCGTCAACATGGAGAGTGGGAACCTGGCTCTGATAGCAGCCAGTCGCCTTACCCAAAGGACTTGTCTGTAGTTCCGTCCAGCCAGAAAATGGGACAAGGTGAGGATGTGAGATGGGAGTGGAGTGGCAACGCAATGGAGGCGCGGACAATGCAGGAGCAGCCTGAGAAAACTCGAACACTACAGCAGTGTCTCACAACACTCTCCACGCAAGATTCCTCATCCAGATAATTTATATCAATCGGGGCGTGGGATCGAACGAATGACCCAAGTAGTGGGACGACCGAGCCAGGTGCGGATCCTAGACGTAAAGGTTCTGCATAAGTGTTTGCCGATTTTATAAATAAGTTTAACTCTTTACAGTGTTTGAAGATACATACATTCCCATTTATCTGGCTCATGTATACGCTACGGCTATATTTNACAGTGTTTGAAGATACATACATTCCCATTTATCTGGCTCATGTATACGCTACGGCTATATTTCGCCAGGTAAACAAACACTTAAATAGAAACTGCAGTATTAGAGGAATATAAAGTCCACCTCTAGCAATAAATAAATTGTTTTTCATAAAATAAATCACGAAAGTTTGGCCGGACTAACAGTTACTTGATCTGGAAACTTATTAAAAATTGCACCTGTTTTCCTTTATTTGTTGAATACCTGAAATTTTACATTGACGTGTTAACCAACTGTGCTACTTATCCCTTGGTAATGCAGTTTTAGACTTATATGTAAGTGATCGTATACCTTATACGTTTGTAAGTAAAATTTTTATAAACAGATAAAAAAAGGAAACAATGCATAAACGTTCGAAATTAATACATTAAAGGTATTTTTTAAAAGTNTTTTTATAAACAGATAAAAAAAGGAAACAATGCATAAACGTTCGAAATTAATACATTAAAGGTATTTTTTAAAAGTAGTTTTCCGTTTTTAAAAATACTACTTTATAAGGTAACATGACCATTTAGTTTCCACATGATCGTAACAACGCTCGGTTTTGATGTTAGCTGCAGGAAACGTGAACTGAGTTTGTTGATACGAGCTATTTGTTTAGACAATCTTATAGTGTTACCAATCGAACTAAAAACTAAAAGAAATTGCATAGTGACTAAAACAACATATTATTGGTTAAATCATTAAATATAAAATCTTTTTCTGCAATATGTCATTGCCTGCTACTAGGTAGTTCAGTTTGTTACATGACAGACGGGCAAAAGAAAATTCTGCCGGTTGAAATCCTGGTTAAGTCGTTATAAATATATATATATATATATATACACAATTACGTTAAATTGCACAAAATGAACAGTGACCTTCGGCATGTTTTTGCTAAATTCAATGAAAACGACATTTAATTCGAGCCTGCAGTTGGCTGAAACACTGAGTGGAATTGTTTCCCTGAAAAAACCTGTTAGTTCCAGTGGTTCTTGGTGGAACATTTCTCACCAACTCGTGTTCTTGGGGTTGGTTCTGAATTAGTAATTTTAACTGATTCGAGTCTAAATGGATTATTAAAAGTTGTACCTGTTCCTACACAGTTTTTTTANGTGACTAAAACAACATATTATTGGTTAAATCATTAAATATAAAATCTTTTTCTGCAATATGTCATTGCCTGCTACTAGGTAGTTCAGTTTGTTACATGACAGACGGGTAAAAGAAAATTCTGCCGGTTGAAATCCTGGTTAAGTCGTTATAAATATATATATATATATATATATATATACACACAATTACGTTAAATTGCACAAAATGAACAGTGACCTTCGGCATGTTTTTGCTAAATTCAATGAAAACGACATTTAATTCGAGCCTGCAGTTGGCTGAAACACTGAGTGGAATTGTTTTCCTGAAAAAACCTGTTATTTCCAGTGGTTCTTGGTGGAACATTTTTCACCAACTCGTGTTCTTGGGGTTGGCTCTGAATTAGTAATTTTAACTGATTCGAGTCTAAATGGATTATTAAAAGTTGTACCTGTTCCTACACAGTTTTTTTTACAACGATCTAAGTTTTATCTGCAGACTGGAAAAATTCGTGATTTAAGTGCACTTTATGTAGGCCATGAATTCATATTCATTTGTATACTCAAATAGATATCAGCTGCTCATTCGTGGATTGCTTTCTCAGTGGTAGGCTGTGCTAAGGATTGTATTTCTTTCCTGTTTATAATTGGCTGATATTGATCGAGGAATGCCAAATAGGTCGTGGGACAATCACTACAGTATTAAAAAAATGCGAAAGTATTCGAATTATAACTTGTCCCGAACACTAATCCGCGAATTTTTCGTGTCCCTAATTAGAGCCTATGATTAAGATCGGGTTCACACCTGTAAACGCACATATGTATTCTGCTCTTTGTGACAGCAATGGCACTTAATATTTAAGGATACAAAAGTGTTTGAAACATAAGCTTATAACTCAAACTCCAACCACACGAGAGGCCACGACGGTGACTGAGTNTTTAAGGATACAAAAGTGTTTGAAACATAAGCTTATAACTCAAACTCCAACCACACGAGAGGCCACGACGGTGACTGAGTGGTTAGACTGCTCGCCTCCCACCAATGCAAACCGGGTTAAATATCCAGCCGGTTCACTCCGGATTTTCGCAAGTGGGAATCGTGCCGGACGATGCCGCTGGTCGGTGGGTTTTTCTCGGGGATATTCCGTTTCCCGCGCCCTTTCATTCTGGCGCTGCTCCATGCTCACCTCACATCACCCTCATCGGCTCTCAAGATCTCGATGTTAATAGCCGCCCAAATCTCTTCACTTACTGGCTCTAACCGCACACACCAGTAAAACAGCGTCACTGACTAGCAACATGCTGAAACCCCGCATGCCAATCGGCGCCAATGGCAATGGGGGACCTTTCGCAGCAGGCATTGGCCTACCAGACACAAGGCCTGTACCCAGAGCCTCGCCCAGCCGGAGAATGTGGACGCTCACGTCAAAGGAGCCGCCAACGCAGTATCGTGTCTGTGTACTTATCTGCTCTGTGGCAGTGTGGTTGAACTCTTCGCGGCTGAGAGAATGGTCGGAGNCCCTGGCCTGTTGCTTTTTCCGTGGGCACGTGCCGTGGTTCCGCGAGTTTTAACTTCCCTCTCCCTCTTCTCTCGGATAGGAATAAAAGGGAACTATCATCGTAAAAACCGGCCCCTGCATTGTCATGCAAACTGCTCGCTCGCGAATGTCGCATGCCCGTTACCTTCGCGCCGTGTATACCCTCCCCCTTTCTAGAAACACCCCGCCCCTCTCTCCAGCACGCGCTACATACTCCAGTTTTACGGCGACCGTAAAGGCGCGTTCTGCATTACGCTCGCGTAAGTGTGGGAATGAAAAATGCGGACGTTCTCTCTGTGGCGAACTCGTATTTGGCACTTTGCGCCTTCGGGGGAGGGCGTCTGGTGCATGTGCTTCGCGAGAGCAAATTACGTTGCCGGGACGCCACGCACGGAAGGATTTGGGGCCAGCGCATAGTTCGATTCAGAAGAAAAATTTTTAAGCCTATTCAGGCGAGCTTCTATTGATGCCAGGCAAGAAATAGTTCTTAAAATTTTTAGGCAAACTATTTTTTATGGGGATTATTGTAGGTAGCTACTAATTCAGTTGTTCGTAACACCAGAACGTGTTGCATGGAATGCAAAAGGGATAATTATTACCACCCGTAATAATACAAAATGAGTTGATATAGACTGTGCACGGTTAACTAAGTTCTTATGGAAGCTCTGTGAATGAGCTACTTTACCTCGCAGTTTGTATCCTTCCGCCATACGTAAAGTAAACGTTTACGTGGGCCTTATAACTTCATTCCTGTGTCACGCAAGTACAACTGTGGAATTATAAACAATGTAAAAATGTTCATTATGGGTTATTTCATATTTAGGTGTATGTATAAATCAAGAAATACTACGTTCAGTGACCAGTAATTTAAACTTTATAGTCGTAGAACAAATCAATTGTTAAGAAATACTTGTTATGAATTCACTGCCAACTTAACCAGGTGCCTGCCTGCCTGCCAGCCAATGTGTACTGTAGCATGTAAACAGTTATGAGAGATAACTTCTTTTTCAATTATCTGTTCCACAAGTGCTTTATTTACCGTGGTCACACTTTCTAGAGTATATTATTGTGACTATACTCGCTACTTCTAAGTGGAAGACTTCAGTGGAAATAAAAATTATATATTCATTTACACAATTATATTTGTTGTCAACATCCCTATCAAAATTATGAGGGGAAAAGTTAGACATCTGTGTGTATTTAGAGAGTTAAAGAAAATTATTTAATTCGGGACTCAATTAAACTGCAAGTCTTTAATGAAAAACTCCTAACTAAATTAAATTAAAAAATATGTATGGTAAAACAATAAAACAAAATGATTCGTCACAGTTTGCTATGACAGGTTAAAAGTTCTACTTTTATTATTTTAGGAACAGTATAACATTATAATTATGTTTCAATGTATTATTGTTGTTTTGGTGTATTGTAAAACGGGGAACACTAATAAAGATAAAATACAAAACAAAGGCTTGAAAAGTAACTTTAGAAGTGTCAGTAGAAAACCCAGAGAGGAGGCATTGTAAACTGTGATTCCAAAGACTGTAAACATTCACACATAAGTATTGGTATGCATATGTACTCTAGTACTCTAGACAGTTTTTCTTAATTTTTATGTTGTTCATGTAATGAATTCTACTCTTTTTCTGTGAAGAAAGGTAGCATATGTTGGTGTTGTAACATCGCATCCTTGCACTCAATCAGTGGAAATCTGTAATTGAATACAAACATTACCACACAAAGAGCCAAATATTACCTTTGTAAAAGCTTCATTTTGCTTATGACGCCATTTCGTTTGCGGCACCACAATAACGCATATGTTTCACTCCTCTTAGAAATATGAACTATAGATAGTGTAAGTTACTTAACCTTGCTGCAAATTAGTGCCACGGGCAGACATAAGAGATAACAGAGCTACCTAGTGGCAGACCAGGGAACTATCTTCGAAACTGCGGTGAAATTCTGTCGTGGCCTCATTCTTTCTGTAGGATTGTTTATACTAAGTGACTTTAACCACTGAAAGTTATTTTAAGTCTTAGAGACTGTCGGATTAGTCCGATAGACAGAGAACCACTGCTTAGTAATAGAGAAGTTCGATGAAATTCAGAGGAAGCAATAATTAATAATTAAAACTCCCCAACGTAAATCATCAGTAAGTTGCCATTGGGATCATTGATTTAGAACCATTATTATTACCGTAATTTTAGAGCTATGTCTTTGGTCTTAGAACAGTGTCTAACATTCTACAACGCCAGCGAAAATAAATACTGCCGTTGTGCCAAAAATATATCGTAAAGTTACGCGTACTCTCTAAGACAAACAGTTTATAACTCCGTTGATTAAAATGTTCTCAGTCCTTCGTGCTAAAGGAACCCAGAACACGGAAAATGTAAAACACCTTTCATTAAAACACATACAGTATTAAGAAATAAGACAAATAGCTACCGATTCCCTTCACGAATACAATCAAATATAGACCAATGCTGAACGAGAAAACAATATATAAGCAACATTAACGGAAATATTGACGCTATCCTGAAGTGCAACGTCGCCGAAAAGGAATTTTTGAAACCTACTTACCACCAGTGGCGCAGACACGATTTTCTCTTGGAAGGAACAAGGAGGCACGATTACTTACAGTGCCAAATTTACGCAGGTATGTGTAATTTAACGTAAATTATATCAGGGTAATAACACTTGCAAATTAACATTATTAGTACTGCAGAGACGAGCGTTAGGTCCATAGCTGACATTGTATCCAGAGTAGTTAAAGATGCGCCACGGAAAAGTGGTAATGGACACTTTGAAAGTTAACAAATAAACTAGAATTCTATCAATACGTAAGGCTCCTTATAGCTTCACAAAATTTAAAAAAAATATGTGCATATAGTCAGTCAATTATATAGCAGAATTAAGAAGGGAAATAAGTTTATATTTGGCCACAACTAATACTTATAAGTGCATGCATTTTAAGAAATTCCATTTTATGCAGCGAGACGTCACTATTAAGAGCATTTTTTCAATAGTGGCCAGTCTTTTTGTAACATCATTCTACATTATCTTCTTCCAAGGAGACACCACTGTAACATGTAGCTCATAGATAGTGGCATCTCCGGCAGGAACCTAAAGGTCACATATTGTGATACTTCGAGTGGGAAAACATGTATACAGAGTGATTCTTAAATCATGGGACAAACATTGAGGGGTGTTAGAGCTCACTAAAACAAACAATTATTGTATAGGAATATATGGGCGGAAGTGACGCGTTGAGGCACAAACACAAAAACATAACATATTAATGGAAACATAAAATGTTCATTAGCAGCATTTGTAAAGAGTGATTCCGTACAGAAAATGTTAAAACAGTTGCTGGAAATGCTTCCACCAACAGTCACGCATGCTTGGTGACCTCTACATATGGCGTGATTGGCTGACAATGGTGGCGATAGTTGAGGGCAGTCAAGCGGTGCGCCAGTGACCTGCTGCATCAGCATCAGCATCACTCCACCGACGCTACCAAGCTTGCATTACTGTCGGTGGTAGCTATTTTGAGCAATTATTATAAACATTGATGTAGAACGGCATTTAGCAGCGACGTTGTAAATAAACACTGTATTTCATTTCATGTGTTCTTTTTGTGTTTGTGCCTCAAAGCGTCACTCCCGCCCATATATTCCTATACAATAATTGTTTTTTTAGTGAGCTCTACCACCCCTCAATGTTTGTCCCATGATTTTAGAATCAACCTGGATAACACAAAACATTATATATGGCGAATTTCATACAATGTTATTGAGAGGGTAATCGTGGTTATCCTTCAGCGACAGTTTGGACGTTGCAGCATATATCTCAAGCCGGAAAATATTAAGAATTAAAGGAATTTGTGGACATCGAACTTTCATTCAAAAAAATTAAGTAGTTGGGTTCTAAAAATGGTGCTTGCTCGTTACAGAGGCCTGGTCGAGTTGCCGCACTTACGTACAGACGAAACCACAGCTGCCAACATCACTTGCTAGCCAAAGAAATTTGCAACGCTATTTTTCGTTTTTTTCTGACTCGCAAAAAGCTCTGATTTGAAAAATATGGCGTTGAATAACGTTTGAGTTAGTCTTAAATGACCCGTCAGTGCCCCGCATGCTTCAATTAATTATTATGACACCATAATGTGAAGGATTCAGGTAGAAATAAGCATTGCTCAGTGCCAGAGACAAAAGACTGGCCATGACGAAGGCCGAACCAATAAGGCCCGAATAGAAATTATTATCAAGCTGAATTGCTGCACATAGATAGATATATGTTACTAAAAAAAAATGATTTTGTGGAAAAAATTTTAACTACCCTTCGTAGCAGGGCTTCGCCTGTGAGAGCGCTTGTCTGCAGATAGCAGCACGGTGCACTACTTCAGCCAACAAGTATTATTTTTAACGTAATTTGGAAAACCAGTTTTTCGCCTAGTACTTGCTTGAAACGACGTGGGTTTGAAATATGTTGCGTTAGATTAATGTTGTAATGCTTTCAATGTATCGTGAAACACAGTTTTGCTTCTTCGTCGAATCAATATCAAGCATGTGCGAGTTGAAGTGAGCATTCGGGTTTCAAGTCATTAAAGGGAAAAAAAGAGGTAGGGGAAGCGAAACCAACGTGCTTTGTTTAAGTTGAGTTTCATTTAAAATTCCTACACATTATTATTTTTGCACAAAGTATAGCTTATTAAATGAATAACGGCTGGTTTGTAAGAACGTAAGATAAAATATTTTTGTTTCTGAAGTTTTTCCTTTCCGCGTATTTCCCCCTGGTCTTTTGTACGTCGGCAACGCTGTCAGAGTAGCCAACTAAACATACCTTTTTATTCGTTCATGGCTCTGTTGAGACAGCATTTTGTAGAGGGCAAAATTGTCTGAATCGGTTCAATTTCTAAATCGGGTCATCCGCGTATTTCGCGCTTCTACCAGTAAATAAAGGGAAGATATGATAGTGATGCCATCTTTTATTGAAGAGATCAACAGTAAAGTTGGGGTGGAAGTGTTTGCAAAATGACGCGCGCAGCTTCATTTCAGTTCTACGCTATTTTCTTGGAGGTAAGAGATCACACGTGTCTGTTTTTCACGCTATTCTTATTTTCAAAGTTTTATTTCAAATATAAAATAATAATGGAAATATTCAAGGACAGCAAAACATGCACGGAAGTAACACATCCAGTAGCATATTACAACTTGTTTTCGTTTTATCGCAAGTTGCAGTCAGCGTCACCAACTTAATTTTTTTAAATGTTAAGTGTCAATTNCGTCACCAACTTAATTTTTTTAAATGTTAAGTGTCAATTGGGTAATTCGGGTCAGTGTTCCTAGAGCGAAAAAGGTCATCCGTTTAAACGTCTTTTATGGCGTGAAATAATTATAANGTTAAGTGTCAATTGGGTAATTCGGGTCAGTGTTCCTAGAGCGAAAAAGGTCATCCGTTTAAACGTCTTTTATGGCGTGAAATAATTACTAAGTATTTATTTTCGTCAACATATGAGCAAGTAAAGTGTGAAAACATCGCTAACTTGGAGTAAAAAGAATGTACAAAATGAAATGGAGGTCATGAATAACAAACACGCTTCACAGTAAACAAATAGCAGCTAAGACGTATGGTGTACCATTTCCATGCCTTCAGCTGCGTTACGTTCGTGGTGTGGTAGTGTAGCTGAACAAGAGTGTGGTAGAGTACCTGAACAAGAGTGTGGTAGTGTAGCTGAACAAGAGTGTGGTAGAGTACCTGAACAAGAGTGTGGTAGAGTACCTGAACAAGAGTGTGGTAGTGTAGCTGAACAAGAGTGTGGTAGTGTAGCTGAACAAGAGTGTGGTAGTGTAGCTGAACAAGAGTGTGGTAGAGTACCTGAACAAGAGTGTGGTAGAGTACCTGAACAAGAGTGTGGTAGTGTAGCTGAACAAGAGTGTGGTAGAGTACCTGAAAAAGAGTGTGGCAGTGTAGCTGAACACGAGTGTGGTAGCGTAGCTGAACTATAGTGTGGTAGTGTAGCTGAACAAGAGTGTGGTAGTGAAGCTGAACAAAAGTGTGGTAGTGTAGCTGAACAAGAGTGTGGTAGTGTAGCTGAACAAGAGTGTGGTAGAGTACCTGAACAAGAGTGTGGTAGTGTAGCTGAACAAGAGGGGTGGTCAATCAACTTTCTTAAATGAAAAGGAGCTGGCACTGAGAAACAATTTAAATGAATTTTTAAATCTTATTTAAATTCTGTGATTATTTTGCAGTGTTTGCTGCTGACCCGATTCATCATATTAGGTGATCTCCTTCGCCGTTAACGTCCGGCGAATCAGGACCAGTTGTTGTGCTTGATATATGATCTCATTGCTTAGAGAGTGCATTATAATTAACTACTGGAGAGAATGCAAATTATATCCAGTATATACAATTTTCTGTTCCCGTGATTGCTATTTACTAAATTGTATGAGTTTTTAAATTATTTATGATTTGGCATTTTATGACCCGATTCAGACTCATCCAAGTACTGTACTTTAATCCCAGACGATATCCGCAGAATATCTAACCTGCTAGAAATTCGAAACTGGTAGAGACGTTGAAATATATTTTGCGTGGTTTCTTCTTCTGGTTATAAATGCTAAGCGGCTGAATTCAAACTTTTTAAACAAAATTTGTAAAATATATTTCCTGCCACGAACTGCATATATTTCAACATAGTGACTGTTATAATCTTATTAATGTTGGCAACCGTGTATGAAAAGTAGTTTCTTGTCTTTGTATTTTATTAAAAGTGTGACTTTAAAACGTATTGACTAATTTTTTTTTTATTCAGTATATCTTGGTTTACTGTACGTAAAAGTAAAAATTGACGTACGGTTAAGATATTTAATTTGTAACGACTACACAACTATACTTTAACGAACTTATGTATTCAATAGAGACATGACATTGTTAATTTTACGTATTGCGGGAGCATACGAATGGCCAGGAAAGGATATCCTAGGCAGAGCTCTCAAAAAAGCTCAATAAAACGCGAACGGGCTACTGTTTGGTTTACCCGAACCCATCTTCGTTTATCTCCACCTATACCCCGTTTACCCCATGCATACTTTACTCTGACCGTGCAATAAGCGGCATTTATGTCCCTTGGATAAGGAATACGGGTCTTGCTTGGTGCCGTCATCCTCATTTTTCATCCCAGCCGACCCTGCCTGGGTTTATTAGTACGAAACTATTTCAGTTCAAACAACAGTAAAACTTCGAACTGAAGAATAGTAAATGGTACATACCTGCTTATGCTAAGGCCGCCTTTAACACATACCAACGTACATTTTGTTACTGTAATTTCTTTGGAGCTGAAAGGAGCCCCTGTGGTGTAGAGGTTAGACTACTCGCTTCTCACCAATGTGAACCCAGACTTTCACATGTGGGAATCGTACCGCACGACGCCACTGGTCGGTGGGTTCGTCGGGGATCTCCCGATTCCTCCGCCCTTTCATTCCTACGCTGCTCCATACTCATCTCGTTTCACCTTCATCGGCTCTGAAGACCTCCATGGTATGAGCCACCTAAATCTCTTAACTCACTCATCCTTTGAAGCTGAAAGAAATTTCTATCACACACATAATCACATGTTATGTTCCATGTCAACCATTTCTTACACTACCAAGAAATTCTGCGGTTTTATTTAATTTTAATCTTTCCATACATATACGGAAGTAGTTTTATATAATACAAATGTCGTTATTAAGGAAGCTCTTGTATTTTAATATTACCACAGCCAAGTTGACTGCTAACGTGTTATGACTACCCATCTTTTAATTTATACCGGTATGGCCAACCAATCACACATTGGTCCATATGAAAAATATCTTTTTACCATACTCTAGTAAAATAAACAAATGCAGTGGACAACGTTCGATGTTAAATTTTATTCTGACATCTGTTGTTCTCGACTACTGATTATCGATAAACTGAGCTTATTTATTTTATAAAACAAATTATGTCACGAGATTACTGTTGCCATTAGTAAGTTAGTTAGTTCATAACATACTGATTTTTTTATAATATATCTCTCTTCCACTTAATGTTTTAAGAAAGACGAAACTCTCAAGCAGGACTTAGTAAAAGTAAAATTCGAGACAAAAGTTGTACAAAAAAGATTTCAAGTAGACCGGCAGGAAGTCAAAAACTGTCTCATGGGGAAACAATTCTGAAAATTTAGTTTAGTGAAAGACAAGTACGTTATCAACCTATGTATATGGTCTAGTAAATAACTAATCAATAGTATTTTTAAAACGTATATACTTTAATAGTCATTGAAACTTCATATAGATTTTTTTTTAAAAATCACCAAATTAACAATTGCATTTTAAACGATATAAAAATTTTCAAGCAGAACTGTAAATTTAACAGAAAGGGTCATGATTTTTCGGATTATTAAGTGGTAAATAGAGTAATATTTAATAAACTTGAAGAAAACGCGTAATTTCTTTTTTAGGGGCTGCAAAGCATTTATGTAGCTTAAAGTCAGATTTTTGCGCATGGTAAACACAGTAATTATATTTTGCACCATATTTTCCTACAAAGGGTTGGGGAGGAACATTCAAGGCTCATATTTGTTTAGCATTTAAAGCGTTCTCAACAAAGGGACTAATAAACGTATACGTCAAAGAAATCTTGAGCTTTAATCAGAACGCAGTCTGTAACCCTTCATTTCCAACAGAAACTCTTTTTATTCCTGAACGCTTGTATTAAAGAACGCAACATAATAAAAGTAAAATCTGAAGAAAAGAAAGCATTAAGTCGGCAACATACGCGTATGTACTATTATAATTTTATTTTATTATAAAACCTTCGAACCATAACAATTATCACGATAACAAATTGCATTCAAAATATGTTATAGCCTCAAGAAACAAAACTGTAAATATGTTATCCCGTCTCAATACGAACTGTATATTCAGCCTGGACTTGTATGCAGCATCTAAATACTTGAGTACATAATACGCGTCTTCGGCGTGGGAAGAATGTGTATATCGCAGTTTGCTAACATACAGTATATTGTGATCGGTGTCGGACCCCAAAAAATTTATTATTTTTATTGTACCAAGCATTGTTAAACTCGTTCGCATTGCATGTAATTACATTTTCCTCAAATAATTTTTTTTTTACACTTGCATGTTTTTTTAAATATTTTTCCGTTTTGTTGCAGCCATAATAACAAATAATAAATAACCAAGGTGTACAGATGAAAAAAAAATAGTATAAACAAATTCCGTGGGCTACTGCTTGACATGAATGTAATCATCAAATAAAAGTTCATATATTAAACAAAAAATATTTAAAATATGCTAACATTTTTTATAATATATATATATGTATATGCGTGTCTGGTTATTGGTGATGTGTCACGCGGTAGCATATGGGATTAATTTACTTTCATCTTAACAACATAGATAATATTTGTTATTACGGCTGCAACAAAACCGAAAAATTTTGCATTTGACATCGAATTATTCAAAATTATAAATTGTTAATTTTTTTATTCTAGGAAAATGACTTCACGTCATAAAATCAACATCAAAAATCTGTATATTGAAAGGAACTGAAATGAAAGTTAACCAGTCGAAAACAGGAAATAAGAATCTTTATCCTCAACTATAAACTTAATCGCAAAAATTAGTTTTAATATGTGTATTCTAAAGGCAGGGATGACATCAACCCACTCCACACATAATTATTTTAATTAAAAAATTAATGAAACAAAAGAGCTACTTTACGACAAGCCGATTTAAACCTGTGGACCTATTTGAAAGCTGGTAGTTTCCCACCAACTTTGCAGCCTGGTCAAGTTTATAACAAAACCTCCTACTTGTAACCGCAAAGGAGCCAGGAAATAATTTATACGCATAGACAGGAACTACTGACATATAGTTCGTACGGATAGTGGGCATGCACGTGAAAACCATAGTGTATGCAATTCATGCTGCCTGACAGGTAACGGTGTGCTCTGGTTTGCAGTGCCATAAAAATTAAAGTGCATTGAACATCTGTCAGTATATTAGGAAAACTTTATTTGCTCGTTACACTGATAAAGGAGGTCGTGAAACCGAAGCGCTCAAAATCAAATTTATGAAGTTAATTCGGAACTTTCTGCGATCGGTTTGCTGGTTATTCCGTTGAGACGCTACTCCAGCATTTCAGGCGGACTACACAACGCACAATAATCCCGCTTACTTCAACACTTATTTCGTAACGGTTCTGTTAATGAAACAAGTTGAAATTTATAAACTATCTAGGCATTTTATCGAAAATGCAGTCGCTGTTTTTTTTAATGCGTTTACAGAAATCGGACGTAAGGGATCATTTCATTGGAGTATTTTAATTTTTTTTGCCCATATCCGTCTAGTTTTATGATGAAACAATTAGGTAATCATGGTTGATTTTAGAGAACGCTTTTCAAAATGAAGCCACTGCTTTGCTCATAAGACTGAAATATTTTGTTTAATAATACAAGGGGTTTGTTTCTAAAACTATAACAGAATCAAGTCGACATCTCATACCACCACTTTAAAGTTGTGAGGGAAAAAAGGATACGGCACACAAAAAAATGGAAAACCAATTATTTTATAAAAATAATTTATTATTGTTTTGTTATTACAATTTCAGAAGAAAGTAGTTCATCACATAATGCGATAAAGCCCCGATCCTACAGTTTACTCATGACTGAAGACAGCTCGTTAATGTTCGTGAGATCCCCTGGTTTTTGAAGTTCAATCAAATATATGAGTCTATAAACAAGTTAATTCGGGTCTTCGGGAAATGTGTAGCCAGAATTCTCGGCGTCATCTGCTTTCTTCATGCCGGTCGTTGCAGCAAATGTGTTGGGGGGTGTGTGTCACTACATCGATAAAATCGCCATCATCGTCTTCAGCACTATCACTGTCTTCAGGTTTATTTTCATCAATGCTCACTTCATGGTCAACTTCACCTTATGTTTTGTATTCTATATTAAATTTGCATTTTTTTTTGTAGCAGGAGTTGTATGCTCATCAGTATTTAGAGCTGATGACCGTTTTTTATGATGTTCTTCGACTTCACGAGAAAGCTTTGCAAGTGTACATTCCACACAAACCGGCTGTACTGCACTCATTCCGTCTTTAGCTTTAACTGTCTCATCATAATTGCCTGTCGAATCGGCACCCATTGATGCAGCAAGAGGTATTGTCAGAAACATTTTCTGACTCCCATTGGACGAATCCTAGCAGATCTCGGTATGTTCTTTCGATTTCTCGCCTTGCACACAAGATGCATGGAACCAATGCAGTAATGATTCATCGCACGAAAAGGACTCTTCATACAGGCCGTTCTCTCATCCCGACGAGAATTTCGACCATAGGTTAAAACTCGACCGCAGAATCGCCACTGGTGACAAACAGTTAGCGATGATGCAGGTCGCGACTCCATGATCGTTGAGGTCAAAGGCAGGCCTCCGTTTTCGCAATTCATCTTCGTGGTATGACGAAAGAGCGCTTCCAAATCGATGTTCACCTCACGGTGTCAGAATATCAACTCCCATTTTTTCTATATAAATGCGGTTATTTTTAATGTAAAGAGAATAGATTGTGCCAATTAAAGGACTTTCACCATAAAATGTATATGTTAAAAATGGGAGCACTCTGAGAAAACCCATATATTCGTTCGCCCCAGAATAAAAAAGGCAAATAATTCTGTATGAAATAAATTAGAGTTAAATACATATTTTTATGTTAATGTTAATAATTTTTAACATAATCGCTACCAGAATACCACCCCAAAACAACACAGGCTAATGGAACATAATATTACGTGTTGTAATGTTCTCATTGTGTCCCATATCTTTCATATGAAAACTTTTGAGCAACAGTTTCATCTATCAAACCCGTTTATTTTTGGCATGGCCAACATGAGTTTCTAGTGATACGAAAATTGTACACATGCATTTTTATCTTGTTAACATTAATAATCGTAAATATTTTGAATGACTACCGCATTAAGCTAGCAGATAGTATATATAGGATTTGGTATTATATTCATTGCTTTTTCCGCAGCAGCGCACTTTCATCTCAGAAAATTATATTTATTCCAAAAGAAAGAAGTAAATAGTATGACTATTTATTCTCCTTTCTTGCGTTGTGTTTACGAAATTAGTTGGAAAAGGGGAATTCCAACGTTGGAAGCAAATTGGAATTTTTAAAAAAAATTTAGCACTAGCATTTATGTTGTTGGGCCGACCAGACACTTGCACTCTAAATCCAAACAGAGTCATTGTTTCGCAGAATCTGTAACATAATCTTTGAAACAGTACTGATTATTTCGGTTACTTGATTATTTCACTTGATTAACAATCATTTGTTCTAATTTACGACGAATTCCATATTTACAAGGTCCCGTTTGAAATTTTACTCATCAGTAGTGATGAACAAAGTGACATTTTAGTGAGAAGTATTTCACCAACTGAAAGCACTTTACTTATACACTCTAAGTGATAAGGTTTATATAAATTTTCTTGTGTGTTCTACATCTTATCTTTTGCGTCAGTTTACATAAACGCGCATTACTGAACCTGCCCGTTTTAAGTCTTTCATTTAATAATGAGTTGTGGTCAAATTCATATTGTTAACGGTTACATTAACATTTTTAACACTCCAATCGCTGATGACGTTACATTTTCGTTACCTGAAATCAACAAAGATGCAAGGAGTTAGCAGTAATATTACGTCAGCGTTTGTTGAACACACGTAACGTAAATAAAGCAATGCCCGCAGTTTTCGTGAAGTACACCGCAACGACGATAACACTCATGTAGAAATTGCTACAACTAGTAGGATAATTTTATATGGCATTACGGTTACTTCTAATATAGGTTTGGAAGATCAATGCTGAAAGTTTAGTAACCAAAAATAATTTCCCCCACTATGTAAGCGCTAGTGTTTGCAACTAGCCAGTTTTTATCTCTTTTTTTTTACTTTGAAAAACAAGATAATTGTAATAATCATAATTCAAATACAAAATTACTTCGTAACTAAGTAAAATCTTTACCTTTTATTGTTCACGTAGCTTAAAATTTTAAATTTAAAGTAACATGTTGGAACACTGCGCACCCAGCGGAGAAAATGTCCCCTGTGTCCAACTCTCCCATAAGAAATGACGTTTCGTTCCTTACCTGAGTAGACAAACCTTAACGACGTTCAGTAGGAAAGAACATTTTATTGGGTTTTTATGTCACCTGTGTATTATTCTGGCTGACAGCCGGCAACTAATGACCGTTATACGGTAAAGTATGCGTGACCGATGAACCGTGGATCAATAAGACCTTGGTAAGTGGGGACGCAGAGACCAACATAGCGGTTGTTCATGCAGTGGTGCTTGTGTAAACGTGATTAACTTCTAGCTCGTCTTTAACGTCTTGTAAGTCTTTACCAATCTCTGAGTGACGAAACGTGTTCAGCTTGTTCCTCCGGGCCTTTGTAAATACGCCCACCACATGTAAGAATTGTCATCTTTACGAGAATAACANCCACATGTAAGAATTGTCATCTTTACGAGAATAACAAGTACATAATTCATTTTCGGTTAGTTCCAACTTTTCTGAAGCCCTGCTTAAGTTCTCCTACCAGGATATTCCTCCGCCTCATTTACGAAAGCTTAGAAAATTATACCAGAGGGCCAACGCACCGCGCACTCAGTGTACTAAAATTTTGCACGAAAAATATTTCTTACTGGGCATTACCAACACACCCAATTTCTCTCTACATTTATTTATATTAGAAACAAATGAAATATTATATTTTAAAGATAAAAAATATAAGTGAAATCTGAATTTATTCAAACATAAGGTCAGTTTATGTTCACACGATTTTAAAACGGTTGTGATAAATTACAAATATAAGAAGCCACTAAACACGCCATACATGGGGATATTTTTCAGATGCTCTATTAAAAAGTGTGAAGAATTCGTGAATAAACTATATAAACCTCGATTGATCTATCTGGATACTGTCAACGAAATTTAATGTTTTTTTAATTTTGCCATGCTTTAACCTTAATCGTTTAAAAAACCCTTTGCATTCCATCGATATCAGTATTAAACTTTTTACAAAACATTAAATTATGGAGTGTAACATTACCAAAATTTCCCCTTTCTCTGTTATCGTCTAATTAAATGTAACAAAAGGTATTATTAATTTTTTCTCAAAGCCAGAATTCTAAACGTTTTCAATTAGTTGTCAGCCTTTTAACGTCCAAATCCGCTCAGACACACTGTAATTTATGGTTTCTAGTGTTGCAAATAAAATCATTTTTTTTTGTTTGCTGTACGTAAGCCGTTAGAGCATTTGCTCGGCTATCCCAACTAATGAACTGAATGGTTGATACGGACCGTTTATAGCATAGAACCGTAGCTGATTTGCGAATCAGTTACCCGCAGGTGAAGTTATCGGATACTGAGCCTCGCTCTGCACAGTATCTGCCAAATACGACCTGCGTCGTAGACAACTGTGTGCACTAGGTTCCAATAAGTTAAATACCGTTCAAGGTTAGTTAAACACTTTTAAAAACCAACCTTTGAAAAATGTCACTGCCCCTACCAGCATTTTTCCATTTGTCCGATCTTATAAACGGCTGACCAATAACATTTTGCGCATTTCAATTAGTTGCCTATATCATACTCTGTAAATCTACCAAATTTGGTTAAAAATAGTAGAAACACTTTCACAGCTGAATTATAACTAGCATTACATCTCAGGAACCATTTAACATAATTAAACCAAATTTCGTACATTGACAGTGAATGATAAACGCATCGAATNCATTACATCTCAGGAACCATTTAACATAATTAAACCAAATTTCGTACATTGACAGTGAATGATAAACGCATCGAAGAGTGATAATATTATTAACGGGTCATTTTGAAAGATATAGCTACATGAAAAATGCAGTTTTTTTGTTATATCTCGGTAACTACAAAACCAGTTCCTGTCAAGTTTCACATGTCATTTATTCTTTTGTATTACATTTTCGCCTATGCAATTTAAATGGATAAGGCTTTTATTTTTAAAATGGTGGCTATATAAATATTTTAGGTGTATTTGCAATACCTTGCATTTTGTTTGTCCAATTTCGACCAAGGTTTNAAATGGTGGCTATATAAATATTTTAGGTGTATTTGCAATACCTTGCATTTTGTTTGTCCAATTTCGACCAAGGTTTCAATACTCAAATTAGCATTTACAAGCATCAAATGTGACAATACATTGCCACGTTTGTACGTAATTTTGTAAGATACCGCAATATGAAAATAAAGTTTTAATGTTATATCACAGGAAACAATCAACTGATTACCACCAAATATGGCACTCAGGTAATACTACGGTAGGTCACGTAAACTTAGATATTTTAGTGGATCAAACTCTTTTATTCATATTGGCGGCCGTATAAGTAATTTGGAATACTATTGTATACCTATAAACTGTGTAACGAATTTCAACTTTACTTTGTATGCTGTCAGTATCATTTACAGTCATCAAATTTGTCTACCCAAANAAACTGTGTAACGAATTTCAACTTTACTTTGTATGCTGTCAGTATCATTTACAGTCATCAAATTTGTCTACCCAAAGCCGGTTTTGTCCCCCATTTTGTAAGATGGTGCCACACGAATAAGTAAAATTTTGCCATTTGTTGGGAAACAATCAATCAACTCCTTCCAAATTTTGGAAACAAGTACTACTACTCTAGGCTACATAAATTGATAAGCTACGTTTTATGTTGGTCAGGCGTTTATTTTAAAAGTAGCGCCCATATACACATTTTAGTAGATCATGCTATATCCACTGAACAATGTAACACATTCCAGCCTATCTTTGTATGCTGATAGTATTTATGCAAGTTTCTAAAGAGCGAATTCACAAACTTACGGTACGAGGCGTTCTGTTTCCGTGCACCAGGTAAGCCACGTTTGCAAGTGTAAATGCCTCATTAATAATGCATTTGTCTCTGGCTGCATCTTTATTGATGTCGCTATCAACGAGAGGTCTCTACCCACCTACGGGCCACCCTTTTAATAACTTCATCAAAATTATTTACGTTCATGTAAAGGAAAGTAGGCTCAATAGTTATGTTGATAAATTGTTTTAATGTTTTTCTTCGCGTTTGACACGCCTGTCGCTCATACACGTCAGGCGATGAACCAGCGTGCAATGCTTCCGTTATCATTCTTCACTGTACAAATATCTCTAACAGAGTCACTTTATTACAAGAGATCAAAGCACACAGGTGTAACTAGAACTGTTTCGTTTTTTTCTTCTCCTCTCTCCTAAGGAAACTGCCGAGGTAAGCTCTAAAAATGCAATTTTTTTAAACCATTTCTGTGAATTTTTCCCTTTGAATACACCTAATATGGAAAAGGAAAAACAGCACTGGCACATGCAATTTGTTTTTATATTTTCTAGTCAAAAGTCGTATTCCTAGTATAATAATGTACTGAGATACGCGTTACGCGTAAACAACTAATGTGCAGAAAATATGCCCGGACTAGTAACTTAAAATATTCCTGGATACCAAAAATATATTATTATATATTTGCACCAAATAATGTTCAACTTGCACGCATTTTATGCATTGCACTTTCCTTGAAAAAATATAAATCCCACTTCATATATTTTTTTAATAATTTGTTGTAAAATGCAAAATTTTTATGTTTTCCTGCAATCATTAAACAAACCCTATACAAATGAAAAAAGTTTACCTCATCTAATACCGTGGGCTAACATCTGAGATATGTGTAATGACCACAGAACATGCCATATATATGGCATGTATATATATATATATCATGTATATATATATAAAATTAAAAAAAAAATTAAGTTTTGCATATTTGTAATANTATATATATATATATATATATATATGGCATGTATATATATATAAAATTAAAAAAAAATTAAGTTTTGCATATTTGTAATATTTTTAGAAATATGTATGATATGTTATTTGGTGATTGCAGAATGTCAATTGGTAGCCCAGAGCATTAGTTAACGTTGTAAATTGTTCAATTAGTATACCTTAGTTTGCATTTGTTATAACGGATACAACAAAACAGAAACAGTTAGCAGTTCATATAAAACGATAAAAAAAATTATATGCAAATTTTTTTTATTAGAGGGAAATTTCTGTACACACAATGCGTACAATCGGAACAATTTTTTTTCAACAATTATAAAATAATAGGTTTTTGGATCCAACAAACATTAAAGGGGTAGTATCCATTCTATCTTCGATTTTTCTTACTAATCTCCGCAATGAAAATGTATGACCAGATATTAAAATTAAAGCTAGAAAAAATATATATGACTACTTAAACATGTTTTAATTCTTTCTATATCAATTATACTTGTTTTTTCCCACGTAGCATCGAAATTATGAAATATTTAGGTAATATTTAACTAAGGTTACAGATGTGAAATTAATCATGTAAGAAAAGTAACTAACATTTCGAAATAACAGCTTAAAGGTTCCCTATGTCTTGACGTGCTAGTTTTTTTAAATATTGGCTCCAAAAGTTAAGTTATCTATGAAAATACGTAATTCCAAAATGTCAAGAATACTTCCCCCTTAAGATAGATGCCTGTCCACCAAGAGCAAACTCCGCGATTCTTGCGGCCACCAGAGCGTGTAGCTGGAGAGCTCACAAAAGCACCCTGCATTATGAACAGAGAGTAAACACGGCGCGAAATCTTCCTTCCGTCGCTCGCCCTGTCGCTGCCACCATTCACTTCCCGTGCGTTCTCGCCTGCGCCTCCACGTGCCTATTGACTCTCCGTCAGGCATCGCTATTTGTCGAGCCCTCGTTGGCGCGAGGAGCTATTTAACAATCCGAGAGGGCCGGCGACGGAACATATCACGCACGTTCTCCCGTCGCTCCAGCAGCCGGCCTTTCAACGAAGGCCGTCGCGCGGCAGTCCCTTTACCACCGGGTGAATAATGCAAGGAGGCCCAGCGGAGCCCCCCTCGCGCGGATAAAGGTAATGAGCAGGTGTCGCCAAGTCAGATGACAATCAGAAAGGCGAGAGCAGTGAGGAGTCTGTGCGGGAGGTAGGTGGGTTCGTGGGGGTGTGGAGGGGTAGGTTAAAGGCTCACCCTCACTCTGTTTGGCTGCTATGAATGTTGGATGTCCGCGTGCATAATGCACGAGCGACGGTGACTCGGATAGCGCCCGCGACGCCTACTTAACGGCGAAGGACCCAGTGGAAGGGGGGGGGGAAGGCGACGCATGAGGGGGTGGCCACCCCTTTGCCACGCTTATTTATGGCCGACGGCGACACAGGCCCACGGCAAATTAAGCGCGGGTCGCGAACTCCGCACCCACTCCCCTAGTCACCAAAGACGTGTGTCGCTGACCGCACGCTCGCTTTCCCCGCAGCGGGGACGTCGCCAGCCAATCAGCGCCCAGGAACGAGCTGCCCGGGCCAATGGGGGCTCTCGCACGGCGCGGCGTGTCCAATCACAAGCAACAGCCTTACACGACCAATCATCCTCTGCATAAGTTTTTTCCACGTAAGAGGAAAACAGTTTTGTTTAGCTTTCCTTTATCCCGAGGAATTCAAAAACTCCACTCAAGAGAACAGCCAACAAAATATTTGTTCATGTAAGGTCGAAAATACATTTATTTGCCCCAACAAAATAATTATTTGACTAAACAAAACTTGAAAAACAGCCTAATTTGTTTTGTTAGTTTAACAAAATACACACTTGAATAAACAAAACATCTGCTTTAGGCCAAAAAAATGTATACTGTCAACAAAAATGTGGTTGAATAAACTGTATATATCTGTGTGACCACTCATTTGATTGCCTTCGTTTGAAAACATAGTTCCAGAGTTTTTTTGCATTTTCGTGAAAATGAGGTACTCATTGATGTTTTGGTATGGGCCAAGAAGTTGATGACACTGCCGTAGAAACCATTAGCTCTGGAGTGTCCGAAGACATCGTAGATGTATAATAAGACTTTGCCTTACATGCGAAAGTGCAAAAGCTAGACGAAGCGATCCAAACTCTTCCTTCGACAAACTGCAGATCCCCCACACAAGGTGCCATTATTTATATTAATTAAAGCCCCCACCCCTCTTTCCCCCTTCATGGCTTCCACCTTCCCTGCTACCGCACACAACCACAACTGGTTTCAACCTAATAGACTACGTACAATCCCAAGACCATCTTTGCGAACGCCAATAGGTTTAGAACTGGATTAGTCTTACACCTACCAATACACGTATGGGCTATTTAGTATTTACGTTTCCTTTCAAATGAGCCATAAACATCATAATAAAACATGTTCAACAGGAAACTAAAAGTAATGCTATAAAACTGGAAATATTTATTTGTGGACGTTGTCCAGTGTTTAAAACATGTATGTTTCGTCAGTTGACTGTTTAGCCGAGGGTGCTTGTGCTCCGCCCTCGTAGCTCAGAGGCAAGATGGCCGCCTTGTAGTCGGAGGGTCGAGTACTCGTGCCTCGGATCCTGCACTTCCCATGTCGCGCACGTGTGTACTGTGGATTTGTCAACAGGTCGGTACAACTTGAGCTCGTCACACGTCAACTACGCGCACAATGTCCAACGTCACCCATGCTCTGTCCAAAGGGAAATGTATCGGTCAATACGTAAATTAAGTGGATTAAAAAAAAAAAGTTACAAAGCACAGTGCTCGGGCGCAGGTGATCTAGATTAGAATCTCGGTCAGGCTCAATTTTTTTATATTAATTATAACTACTTCATTTACGTAGAGATAAACAGATATTTAACTCCATCAAACCAAATCTCCGTTTTGGACAACCAAATGAGAACAACAAAATAATTACGTTTCAACAACAAAACATTTTATTGCCCTTATACCGACAATTAATTTGGTTGCGCCAAACAAATTTGTTTAATTCAACAAAATCTATTTTTCAGTCCAACCTTCTACCGTTATGCCGAGCTTTAATATTATGCACTCAAAACCATCTTCGATAAATAAATTCAGTGTTTTAACAAATTGAAACTTATCACATGAAAATATTTTTTACAACATAACTGTCATATTTTATTGGCATGATGCCAGTTAGCATGTTCATAAAATACAATCAGTTAGCGGAAGATAATTTTCTGAAAAATAAAATACAGATTTTAAAAGTTCTGATTTCACAGCCGACTAATTGTAGTCTATTCGCAGTATCTTCACACTTTTTTAATGACATTTCTGAAAAATGACGTGTTTTGTTGATTCCAAAATATTCCACTGATCACAAAGGTTTTACACGTGAGTTAACATAAAAATAATTTATTTTTGGTTCAATCAATGTTTTTACTTATATTTTATATAAAATTTAAATATTTAATTTAGAATTAAAATGAATTAAACAGTGATAAAATAGTTGTGTTGGTAATACCTAGTAAGAAGTAGTTCTTATGTAAAACACTATTACACTGAGTGAGCACGAATGCGGTGCGTTGCTCCTTTCGTGTAATTTTCTTGACTCTGTTAAACTTATTTTCATGAGGCAGAGGAATATCAAAGAAGTAGGACGTAAGAAGGGCTTCAGAAAAGTGGTAAGTAACCGTGCATGGACTATATACCTTTTTCTTAGGCTCTATAAGGATATCTCTCAACCCCTGCGCACGAGAGTGTATGTGACCTGCTCGACCCAGCAACAGCAGTAGGGGTTGCCTTCCGCTACAGGAGAGGCCAGGAGTCGGGGATGGTCACCCAACCGAAAGTAGATTATCGGTATCGAATCGTGCGCTAGAGTAACCCCCTTCTCTCTTCTACAGACGTAAACGACACATTTTGTGGTGGGGACTTGCAAGTTTTGATTCGGGAAGTATCGTGTAGAGAAATTAATAGAGTTTAAGTTGGAATCCTCACTACCCTATCACGTATACTTTTTTTTTTGCCATTGGTAATAGTTCGATTTTAGGAAATAGATATTATGTGTTCCTTTAATTCATAATATGTAGTTGCTTGTTATTATTTGCTTTCTGTGGGCACGTTTACACGTATAGAAAAACGCGCACCCACGCACACTTTTACGTTGGTATCTTTACAGTTCAGAGCATATATGAAGTCACAGTGGGAGTAGACATATCTTGTAATACAAAAATTAAAGGTACTGTTAAACTCTTTCATTATTTAAAAACTTGTATTCCATTTATTAACGCAAGAATAAAATTTATCCCTAGTTGTAAGCCACATTTTATTTACGGATGTGTTATTTGAAAATATTTTTTTTTTACGATAAAGTAACTATTAACATTTCCAAGTTCATGTTCACAGAAATAATACATATGACGTTTGAAGTAATGTGTTATTAGGATATATTTGGTAACGAAGGGCTGTAAGTTGAAACACGTTCTATATTATCTTCCTCCTCGTTATTTTAAGGGATCACAGTGTAGCTGTGTCGACTTAAAATGTGTAATAAAATAGTGACTGCACTGTTAAACATTTCAAGAAAAAAAAATTATTTAACTGTATTGAGTATTTAAAAATTAGTTTTGGTAGTGATGTCACTTATTTCGTACCATTATTGTTCCTTGAAAATGTTACACCACTATTGATCTTTGAAAATGTTGCACCACTATTGTTCCTTGAAATAAAAGTCGTAATCTTGTAATTGAAAATGTAAATAGCTGCATATGCAACGTAGATCTCTAGAAAAGCAGGCTTGACTTTCTGCTGTAAGATTGTGTTCGGCATCCTAGATGGATGGGGACAAAACCGTTGTTATAGAAACAAAAGAAAAACTGGCTTATTAGGCTTAAACTGAATTTTTCTATCGAACCCATTTCGAGTTATCTATATTTTCTTTGAAAATCTGAAGATTTTTAAAAAAGTGGCACTGCTTAATATTATATACATTAATGTAACAGTTGATCAAAAATGTTTTTAAGTCTTCCGAAGAAATTAACACAAATTTATTAATTAGACTCTTATACAGGTGGCATGTTTAACATAAATTTGTTTTTTTTTTAATGTTTAGAGTTCATATAAAGTCAAAATACATGTTTTTCATTTGTTAATTGAGTAAATAGAAAGAAATATATGCATATGATAATGAAGATGTGGAACAGCATCAGGTAAATAACCACAGTATAAACAAAATGATAACCGCTGGTTAAAATAATCATTATTATTTAAAATTAGTTGAGTGTTTAAAATTTATTTGATTTAATTTATATCAACAGAATAATATTCTTCTGGATGGCATTTCCAAAGTTACAATTTATAGACACTGAACTAAAATAACTTATACTGAATATTAGTTCCAACAATTCACAACTGACATAAATATAATCAAAAGTTGAAGTGCGGTTATTGTTGTAATACATAGATTGGAAAGTAGTAAACACAACATACTACACATTAAAATAATATTTGAATTATTTTTACTAATAAACTGGCAAAGTTTTTATGAAACTATTGTGCTCAAAGAAAACCAAACTATTTTAAACCACGGTGTCCAGTAAAGAAGGTGTGTGTAATTAGCGAGTAAAATTATAAAATGTCTGACGTTGAAACTTAAGCTTTTCCCAAAAAAAAAACCTCCGCAGCATTACAAGAGTAAAGTAAATAACTAATAATTATACTATATATGTAATAATTGAAGGAATCATTACTTTCGTTACAATGCTATCCCGTCCGCAATAGCGGAAATAGAAGAAAGGTGCTTGAATGTTACCAACCCTTTCGTTTATGTCGAACAAAGTCTATCAATCAACAATACTTTACTATAAAAATGTCTAAAGTGCGTCACAGCTGTATTCAATAACACACATATCTTAATATGTAGAACTGTTGCAGTTGTGACACATACACTGCTGACTTAATTTAACTTTTCTGTTTCGGAAATACTGCAATTTATGAGCTCAAATTTATTTTGAGAAAAAAATGCGAATGGAAGTCCACAGTTTAGGAAATTAAATTATTATTATTACTTGCAGGGAAATAAACTTGTAAATAAGTAGTGGTTTGCTCGTACTCTGCAAATTGCCATCGCTAAACAGTAAGCTGAATGCTCAGTTGTACTAAAAACATTCGTATTCCCTACCTGAAGCTGTTTCACGCGTTCGAAGAAAAGAAACACAGAAGAGCTAGGAGTAACACTGGCATCATTAGTATGCAAATAGTATGTCAGTGGTTAAAGAAATAATCTGGAAAAAAAACCTTCAAACTTAATTCTTTACTAAGTAACAGACTTGGAGTGCCAAATTTTAATACAGTTTTCAGTAGTGGAATTTAAGTTTTACTTTACAAACTACACTTATCCTCTCAGATTTATCTTCCTGCACTCTTTCAGATGATTTTCTTTACATTAAATTTTCGTGCCACTTACAACAAGGCTCTCTAAAATACACCGTACACCTTGCAGTTAGAGAACATTATATTACGTAAGAAATAATGGGCTACAGCCATAGCCACTAGGATATATATTCAAACTAATGCTGAACATGTGGCCAGGATGATGACAAAACATCATACGTCTCCCTAAAGTATTTACAAATTTCTTCAAAATATTGTTAAGATCGAAAATATAATTATGATCAACTTCAAATGTAGCAGGGACGTATAAAATGATGCATTGTTCTCAGAAATTGGCGAAGCTTCTAACTGAGAAATTACAATGACTATATCTATGAATATGAAAAATGCATTATAATATGTAGGTGAAATAACATATTTATGTTAAATATTCTTCACCTGGCAAGTCTAACAGGCAGATATTAGTAAGTAAAAGGGTTCATTGTGTGCGCTGGAGAGAACAAATGGGAATTGTGTTAGTTAGTCATAACCTAAAAATACAATTTCAAAATCCGTCAAGTGAATAAACTGCACGCAGTTGTAATTTGTAAACGCTACCTTTTTATTCCGCCACAATAATCGACGGTAGGAGGTGGGATCAGCTTACATACCGAATTAACTTAATTCATCTCAATTCTGCACACGTAGCAGTGGCTAATAATGAGCACAGGTGAGGTAGGTTTGATTTCACGAATTTTGGATGTGTCTTGCACAAGTCATAGAATAAAGAGAGGTGCGGTAAGGAGCTTAATAGCACAACGCTACATAAATCCTGAACTTCATATGTTAGTAAGATCTTTTGTGTTTGCGGGAATGTCTACCTGATTATTTGCACAATACTCGTAGCTCTGACAGAAAATTACGCAGATACTTCTGGGGAATCTCTGAAATCAATTGTCATAACTTATGATGATTTAAACTAAATCACAAACACAAATATTCTCTTTAATTTTTAAAACGATTCCTTTATTTTAGATAGAACATTTTTAAATCCATTCAGAAAGGTCATTAAAAACACGCTAGTGGTAAAATGGTAAAATATGCGTGAAAAAATTGTTAAACTCTAATTGGAAACATGAAAAAAAAGCTGCTGGCACGTTGAAAATGGTGTTTGATTTATTGCTCCTGCGTTTTTGTTTCGACGCACTCTTTTTTCTTCTCCCCAAGGGAATGAAATACGTTCACCGATTTTTTTTTCCATCCTCCGGCCGCGCACATTAACTCGATTAAGATTCTCCACATCAGTCAGTTCAGAGGGCGAAATTACAAATCAAGGCGATCCAGATTACAGCTGTCAGCAGCTATTAGCCTTCAAACGGGACCGTTATCAAAGTGGGCATTTACCTCCGCTTCCTCGTCTGGACTCTCTGTCTCCATTAGGTTTTGAGGGCAGAAATAAAAAGTTGGGAACATCCCCGCTGGTCCGGAGGAAGNGGTTGTGATAAACTCTGTATGCATCAGCGAGCAGTCGTAAATGAAATTAGGACAATTTTCCAAGCCGCTTCGAAGTTCGATTTTCTTTTTGTCGACGCGGCGTGACCGTTTCAAACGTCGCGAAAACAAGAACGACTTGTCGCACGTATACAACTACGATTCGCTGGCTGCTGCAAGCAAACAAGAAAACGTGTGTTGAAATTTGTTTGCACGTTTGTGAAATTAACAGGAAAAAGATTAATTTATTCGACGGTTTCATTTCTCCGTTATAATCTCCTGAAAGTAATTTTTATTCTTGTTCAATTTAACAATAAGTATTTTAATGAAATATGAACGTAATAACACCTTCGCTTCCCGCGGCCTGTTCTGGCAGTGTAATATTGAATGATAGTCACTTTAATATGAAAAATTTTAATACCTTGGAAAGATTTTTTAATGTGTTTCTTTATCAGCAAAATGCATGTTTCTAACGAATGCAAATACAGCAAGAATTTACTAACCAAAATTTAAAAAAATTATGTGATCGATTAAACAGTATTAATTAAGAACACATATTCTTTCAAAATACATTTCAACATTGGTTTAATGTTCACAACACCTGATTGGTAGGCCGAATGTCACAGTTTGATTCTCCGACGGGTCAGATGTTTTTCAAAAATGGTGAAGTTACTTCGGGTGTTCAAAACAGGTTATAACTAAGTCATTTAACACTCGTACTATGTGGATAATACACACTACGTTTAACAGATAATTATTTAGAAAATATGAAATATTTAAATTTGTCTTTTTCCATGTTTATAATGAGCTTGATTTGTAACGTCTCTGCCTTTTAAAATTCAAAATTTGCTTTACACATTGCACATTATCGTGCTGTAAAATTATCTGTGATCACTTGCAGTGTTAGAAAAATAGTCTTGAAAGTTGGTTTCCGTCCAATTGTTTGTAAAAATTCAAAATGAAGTAATAATACTGGCATCATTAACGTAAATGTGGTTTTTGCGTGGTATTAAAAGACTACACGGCAATTTAGTTTAGATAAAAATGTACGAAACATGTAAAATAATGTTTTTTTCTCCGTTATGTGGTTTAGATTCACAATTTCCTTTAGCATATTTNAAATGTACGAAACATGTAAAATAATGTTTTTTTCTCCGTTATGTGGTTTAGATTCACAATTTCCTTTAGCATATTTCTCTTATTTAAATACTCTTATTTTCTCGTCATTATTCTTGTAATATGTGCTTTTGAACGTGCCAATGTTGTGTGGCTATTTACGACACATGTGAACAACCTTCGAAACCAAACACTCGAGTTTATTGCGCAGATGACTTAACAGCCCAGCTGCGTCGAATGATTCACAGTTTACCGCATCGTACTGACATTTCATTGGCAAAGTTGCAAGAGTCATTCANAAATGTACGAAACATGTAAAATAATGTTTTTTTCTCCGTTATGTGGTTTAGATTCACAATTTCCTTTAGCATATTCCTCTTATTTAAATACTCTTATTTTCTCGTCATTATTCTTGTAATATGTGCTTTTGAACGTGCCAATGTTGTGTGGCTATTTACGACACATGTGAACAACCTTCGAAACCAAACACTCGAGTTTATTGCGCAGATGACTTAACGGCCCAGCTGCGTCGAATGATTCACAGTTTACCGCATCGTACTGACATTTCATTGGCAAAGTTGCAAGAGTCATTCANGCCCAGCTGCGTCGAATGATTCACAGTTTACCGCATCGTACTGACATTTCATTGGCAAAGTTGCAAGAGTCATTCAGCAATGTCGTCTGGATATTTAAAAAAAAAAGGTCGTGGTTCAGAATGCTTTGAGCAAATCAATGGGGAATTTAATAATTCAGAAGGTAAAATTCACTGTTGACGCGAAGAAGCGGCGCAAGGGTCCGTATAAATCTGTGACTACTGCAAGGAGATCGACCGGCTCAGAGCACAGGGTTCACAAGAGACGCAGAGGCTTTCAATGACGCAGTAAGTAAACCGCAAGTTGACAGTATCACACTAGTGATCACTGCTCACATTCAAAACAGTTTTCAGCCTCAACTGCCCTACCATAACACTCCTACGTTTGAGAACAACAATACAAACTCACTTGTAGAAATAAAATTATTTACAGTAAAAACAAAAACCCACGCGCCACATCGTCATATTAATAATAGCGCAAAGTGAATATACTTTGCACTTTCTTTTTGTAATAGAATTTAAGAAAAGCGTTTTCTTGAGTTTTCAGGTCTCTGATCTCGCAGGTTCGTTAAGACAAGGAAGTTGCTAGGACTCATTGAGTTTCTCTGAAACCCGACGCACGGAATTTGCTCTTCAGGGAGGCTATGGGAACCTTCTGAAGGTCATCGCGATCAATAATTAGGCAGATGTTCCGCCCTTCCCACAGGAGGAGGTGAGGGTTTCCATAAAGGCGGCCGAGAACTATTGAATTAGGCACAAACGCTCGCCCGTTCGACGCGATGAAGGATTTTGAAGAGTTACTGTGCGATACAGTGAACTGCGACGCATTAATTATTGCGGTGGCGACAGTCGCACTGTTCCAAAACAGGGGCGAAACAAGGAGTTTCCTTAGTTGGAAAAAAGGGAACGGGAGGGGGGAGAAGGAAACTTCAAATTTATTTTTTCAAAAAATAATTTGAAAGCTATAATATTATTAAATTATTTGTTGAAAAATTATTTCAAACCAATGGGCTAAAAAAGTACAGACACAGAACTACAAAATGCTACGAACCTCATTCGGGTTTATGGGGGTTTGCAAATATCTCATATGTGAATAAATTAAACATATCAGTTTACTTAAGCTTAATTTANATTCGGGTTTATGGGGGTTTGCAAATATCTCATATGTGAATAAATTAAACATATCAGTTTACTTAAGCTTAATTTAAAAAAATATTTACAATCAATGGGCTAATATACAGATATGGAACCACAAAATGTTATAACAATCCTTCTTGTCCAAGNAAAAAATATTTACAATCAATGGGCTAATATACAGATATGGAACCACAAAATGTTATAACAATCCTTCTTGTCCAAGGGGCTCACATATTTCTTATATAAAATAATGGAATTAATTTTTTTTCGAATGTTTTTTTTTATTTTATTAGGGTGTCCAGTAAAGTCGTTATTTTTATTTCCAGTACATTTCCCGTACATTTCCCGTACATTTCCCATATATCGTGTTGAATTCCATTCCATTCCATTCCAAATTGACATCTCTGCTCAGATAAACAATTAAACCAAAACTACAATGATGCTAAATATGTAGTATGTTTTGCCTAATATGCACACAGCAAAAGATGCGCATACCGAGAAAAAGACTGATAGAAATGTTATTCTTAAATCAATTCAAAATGTACTATAAGAAATAGATTCCACTTTATGCGTAATGTGTAACTCACGAAAAAGGAAACAATTGAATACAATTAATTGAATTATATCTTAGAAAAACACATTTTTTATGAAATAACAGAAAATTTAATGCAATTTAATGTACTTGAAAAAAAAAATCAAATTTGTAGGTATTTTTAAGTTTATAACTTACTTCCAACGTAAATTCCAAATTCACTTTTTCCCAAGAAATTTCTAACAGAAATAAAGATGAAAAGAGTGGACAATGCATGGGTAATCGAACTAACCGTCCGACATCACTCATTGCAGCTTGTGTTACAGTAACATACGCATTTCATTATTCAAACTCCACGTGGAAATTGCAGGAATAAAAAACACAATGTTTTATAACACTTTTACAATAAAAATCGAATGCCTTTCACAAATATATAATAATCAATGAATTTGAAAGAAAAGTTACATAGCTATGATATTAAATTCATAAAATAAGTTATGCCACTTTAAGAGTGGCATATAAAATGCATATAAAAGTGCCTATAATCTGCATGAAAATGTTTTGCAATTACTTAAAAGTCATATCAAACTGTTGGAGAAAGATATAATAAATGCAGTTGGAAACAATCTAATATCTTACTAGCTTACTATCAACAGCAGCTGACAGCCAGGTCGATTATCTAAATTTTTAATAATTAAATATATAAAAATGTTAATAAAATTTAAATCATAAAAAACATTAAATTATATTAAGTTGGAACTTCAATTTAATAAAAATACACGCCACTCTTATTCTATATTTGCAGAAACATGAAATGTACTTTCACAAATACGTGCAGCACATCCTGACCTATTATTGCATTTTCCGGAATAAATGTTGCTGTAAAATAAACAAAATACTTATGTAAAAATTTTTAGAATACGCCTTGACAATCAAATCACACCCACACGTATCCTTATGATAAACATAGAGATTAGGTGTTTTCTTACTGGTTCCTTGCGTTCCCTTATGGCACGAAATGTATGGTGTTCACTCTTGTGTTAAGCGAGGCCACGCATCTCACATTCTCTTTAGTAGAAGAACAGCACCAATCGGACTGTAAATCACATTTTTTTTCTAACAAAATCACCACTCGGCCTGTTAGCAGCCACGGAAACTATTTTGTTTATAACAGTATGCGCTGCTTGAAAAGCAGAAATAAAATACGTATCGGTAGAAAATAAAAGGTATATAATGAAACGTAACTGTATCACAAAAGTATCAATTACGTAAATGTACAGCACAGACATTGATAATCATAAAGTTGATTGGTAAACGACTGCCATATTGACAATTATAACTATCTAAACATGGCAGCTAACTACAAAGTTCAACATTTCACTCCGTCGTTTATTTCCGTGGAAAAAAAAGCATAAATATTTCGAGAATTTTAAAATTATGAGAATTAAAGCTATTAAAAATACTGTTTGTATGTAATTAATTTACCAAGATCCGTTGTATGGTAACCAATACAAAATTACAAACTTCCCTCAGAAAACGACAATTTTCAGTTCATTTCCCTCGCGTAATCCTGAACACAATAAAAACGCGTACAGTTCCCGTGTCTTCCCGGAATTTCCCAATCGATAGACACCTATGATTGAGGGGGTGGGGGGATAAGCCCCGATATCTCCCCCTCCCCCAATCACCCTTGCTGAGCCACTGTTCAAAAATCGTCTAATAGGAGCTGCATGGATCACGATATATGTTATATATTTTCTTATAACATTGTTTAAATTTATCAAATTTTCTTAGCAAAAGTGTGCTTAAATAAATACACTATTAACCTTTTTTTCCCACCTACCAACTGCCAATTCACTCCTTTCCTAATAAATTGTCAAAAATTTCTTGTCTTGAAACACGGTAATTACAAGTAACTAAATTTTACAAAATCAGCGTTGATTTTTGTAGTCTTTATAGAACAGTACTTTTTTTAATAGACTTTTATCCGGAAGAAGGGTTTATGAGACAAAATGGTGTTTTGAGATTATTGCATTAAATTAATTCTTTGTCCTGAATTTCATAACAAACTGTTTATGTACAGAGATGTTACTTCAATAATAGTGGGTGGTAGTGAAGTGGTTAGACTTCTAGCCTTTTACCTAGGGCAAACCGGGTTCGATTTGCGGTGCGGTAGCTGCTGAATTTTTGTATTTTTTTTTATTACAGCTTTTTTTAATGCCAACACGCACATTTCCCATTGGAAAAAAATGCAGACAAGGCTTACTTAAAATGTATTCTTCGCGAATTAAAGTTATTTTTTGCTGGTGTTCACTGCCAAATACTTTTTTTTCTTTGCGTATCTGATTTGTAAACCATACGTAAAAGTGGGCATTAAAGTGTTCAGAAACTAATCAAATTCTTCTACTACAATGTTTCACTTTCTGTTTCCGTCTGGTATGAATTTTTAACGTTAACGATGGGCGTTTTCAATACATTTGCTGGATATAGAAAGTACGATAGAGGACTTCTAAAGAAGTGCAGGCACAAGTATCGCGCCTTTGTTGTTATTACTACGCCACGTCCCTTAGAGGCGAGTTTCCTAAGGCAGGACTGATCGCAGGTTAGGCGGCTTGCCAAAGGTTACGATGCGGAATGTGATGCGCGTGGCAGGGTTTCTCCTGATGCTCCCGCGCTTCTAGGCATCGGGCACGCCAATAGGAACAGCGATACGGCGCACTTAGCATCACGTAGGACGTCAAATATTGCTAAGCACGTTCACACTCTCAGGCTCACACTAATTTATAGTTTCAGGTGTTGCAAATAAGGTTTTTTGGAGCGTGTTTTATCTAAGCCAACACAGCCGTTCAGTTATCAGAAACTTTAACGGGCCTGCCTACCCAGAGATTTTTTTTTCCGCGTTCGAAGCCGAGTGATAAGAGCGACAATGTGACGTGCGTCAAGTGCCCCTCTGCCTCTACATGCAAGGCTCTGGATTGGCGTGCGGGCTTCTCTTCGTGCTGCGTGTAGCTACGGGATATTAAGCGGTGATCCTATAATTCCATGTGTGGAAAGTCTGTATTAACGTTCAGTGCATGCCCCACGAGTGCTTTCCAGCCTACTTTCCAAAGAAAAGAAAGGCTAATGAGATCACCTTCCTGTCTGTGTGTCTGTATGTGTGTGTGTATGTGTGCCTAGGTGTAAGTAGGTGGGTGTTTGTGTGTACGCGTGTGTGTCCCCCTTCAGTTTCTGAACGCGTTAACAGAATTTCACGAAACTCGGTATATACATATGACTTTCATAGTTCTCGACTACGCCTGGCGCTTACTTTCGAAATGGCGGCTATTTTAAAAATAAGGGTGATATATCATATCTCGGAAACCATTAAACCGATTTAAAACTAATTATGTACGTTGAAACCGCAAATTGTAAGCATTTAATTGGATAGCGTATATTGTTGTTGATCAGCTATTTTGGAAGACAGCGCAAAATAAAAAAATTGAGCTTTTGAATTATATCTCGAAAACTACTCAACCAAATTTCACCAAATTCGGCACCTAAGTATTACTAGTGGAGGTCATGAAAATTTATGAAATTAAAGTTATGAAGCACTTATATTCAAAATGGCTGCCACACAAATATTTTAGGTTTATTTCGTACAACTACCATAACGTTTGACCAATTCTAACCAAATGTTGTATGCTGACAGTATCTATTACAAGCATAATATTTGCCAAAACACTTTTGCCCTCCATTTTGTAAGATGGCGCCAGACGAATATGGCAAACTAGTAGTACTGCGACAGTTGATGTCGTCTAATATGTTTTAAGTTGTTCAGACATTTTACAAATGGCGGAGATATGTATATTTAAGTTTGTTACATTATATCGGCGAAACCATGTAATTAATTCTACGCAACTTTGCATGCTGACTTTATATTACAACCATCCAATGTGTACACAAAATCATTTTGTTTGCCATTTTGTAAAATGTATCAAATTATAAATTTAAATTACATTATTTCTCCGGAAAAAATTAACATTTTTCTACCAAATTTGGCAGCAAGTAGCATTATAGTAGGCCATGTAAAGCAATAATATTTAGGAGGATCAGACATGTATATTTTCAAAATGGTGGCCATATAAATATTTTAAATCCGAATGATTTTTCTACGAAAATACAAAACAAAATTCTACTTAACTTTGTATGCTGAAATTAACTTTTATATCCATAAATGTATCTACGAAAAGCCATATTTCTTCGCCATTTTGTAAGATAGCCTCACATGAAATAATACAGTTTTTATGTCGTGTCTCTGGAAACAATCAACCGATTTATTTCAAATTTTGACAACGGCCTTACACTGTGGTAGGCCATATTAATTCATAGGTTTTAAATATGCCAGTCTCCTATTTTTGGGATGGCGCCTATACAGATATTTTAGTTAAGTGTGCTATATCTACGAAACTATGTAGGCCTAATCGATTTTAGCTTTACTTTGTATATTGTCATTATAAATTCATCGAATGTGCTAATTAAGACCTTCCTTTTTTGTGCTCCATTTACAAAGATCGTCAATTGAAAAATATGGAGGATTTATGGCATATCTCAAAAGCCAACAAACAGATTTTCACCTAATTCTTCACACAAGTGGCGCTACGGTAGGCCATGTAAACTTACATGTTTTAAGTGACTCAGTCTCTTATTTTAGAAACGACGACCTTGTAAATATTTTACGTTGGTAAACTTTATCATTCGAAGCACTGTACTGATTAAATCCGAAGTTGATGCTCAAATCCGACGTCCGTAATGCAGATGATTGCACACTACCTTACGGTATGAGGTTTCCTGGGTTTGAGTACCGAGTATGGCACTTTTATATTTGTAATTGTCTCAATATTGTTGAATACGTTTATGGTTTTATCTCTAATGATATTGCTTTCAACGAGACAAGTCTTACCTACCAGCTCAGCTTTTAATAAATTATTTAAAAATGAACCGTGCCCATGTTGAGGAAGGTAGGCTCATTGTCTGTATCTATAACTTCTTGTTTATGTATCCGAAACAAATATTTTGAGATACAGCGCTTTGAAAAATACGTTTTTAGCCCTGTTGGATTGCCACAAAATAGTGTTTCTAATGGGCGTGATATATTGAAAATAACTGACATGTATAGTCCTAAGAATGCTTTCTTTTTGCACATTATCACACTGTAGGCGCCTTGATTTTAAACACTCTGCAAAGGGTTTAAAGCACTAAGCAGGCGGGCCCTTTGAGGGGTAGGTTTTGTGTTCCGACTTATGTGATATGAACCAGTCATAATCAGGATCAGCAGTACAAGTTAGGGAAGATCAATGGGCATTTATCCAGGCATATGTAAGGTTCATCCACCATTGACCAACCTATCAACAAGACAGGTCCAATTCCTTACTTTACTGCAATCACTTAATTTATTACATTTTATTTGTTGTAAGCCTTTAATGGCAAATTAATAGGCGTTTTCGAATAGTATGTTCCATCTTGTGTAACATCCAAATAAAATAATTTAATCGGTCTGCATTCACATAATATATATGGTTTACTGCTGTACAACGTTTGCAAGTTGAAAAAAAAACTACACAAATNGTTACTGCAATCACTTAATTTATTACATTTTATTTGTTGTAAGCCTTTTATGGCAAATTAATAGGCGTTTTCGAATAGTATGTTCCATCTTGTGTAACATCCAAATAAAATAATTGAATCGGTCTGCATTCACATAATATATATGGTTTACTGCTGTACAACGTTTGCAAGTTGAAAAAAAAACTACACAAANAATCGGTCTGCATTCACATAATATATATGGTTTACTGCTGTACAACGTTTGCAAGTTGAAAAAAAAACTACACAAATAAGAACCAATGTGTGTGAGATTATATTCAGATATTGATTTCATGGCAATTGTTCGTTAATTATTATGCTCCATTTGGAAAAAGCTACAGTTCGCTACAGCTTTCTGAGTTGTTGAATACCAATTTTCACGTAACGAAGAATTATTTCGTAAGTTGAAAATAACTTTCATTCACCTGTTAGATTTTTTTCTAATAAATCCCTCTCGGTACGATCGGGTGTATTCTAATACGATTTGCAGTGTCTGCTACATTCATTTTGATTATAAGTTTGTGTCGATAATGGTATTCGTATTGAAAAAAGAATAATGAGCAGTGGCCTACTAATATAAAAATATTTAACATATATAAATAATATGGCAATAAAACGCTTGTCTTGTCGCACAGAGCACAGTGCCTGCAAAAATATAACTATCACGTGCGTGATATGCACAATTGTGGTTACAGGATCTGATCGCATTAGCTGAAGTCTGACGATCTATCGAGAGCCAAAACAGCAACAACCAAGAAAAGGCAATTCTATAAAAGATTTTAGGTCATATTTCCCATTAAACTACGATGCCACATTATAAAAATATTTCTGACGCCATATTCTCAATAATGGTCAGGAGCCGCGGTAGTGTAGTGGTTAGACTGCTTGCCTCCCACCAAGGCGAACAGGGTTATATTTCCGGTGGGGTCGCTCCCGGATTTTTGAAAGTGGGAATCGTGCCAGACGATGCCGCTGATCGGCGGGAAAGGAGCCACTAGAGCCGTTTCCCCGCCTTTGCATTCCGGCGCTCCTCCACACTCACTTCACCTTCATCGGCTCTCCAGACCTTGATTTTAAGAGCCGCCCAAATCGATTTACTGTACACACCACTCCACTCGATACTGTGCGCGGTGTTATGCTCAAGCAATGTGTAGGAGTAAATATTTCTCGAAACACACGTATACACGTTAATCTTCAAGCGTGTATGTTGGTAACATTTCCTTAAATTAAAAGAAGAGTTACTTGCAATGGATCATTGCGCCCGAATTTTACAACATGCAGAGTTAATTAAAATGTAGTACACCGCACACATACTACCAAAATAGACAGAAAAGTACGATCTAAGTTGCATATGAAGGAAGAATACATATTCTTCATAACACTGAAATATGTTTTGGTAAAATTTACTAACTAATAGAAATTATTATTTTTTCTTTGTTTTATGCACATTTTAATAGTATTTATAAAACTGATAACGTAATTTAATTGATTACATTCTCACATTTACAACTGATTGACCCATTCATGAAGTTTTGGATCCATGGCAATTTAAAGTTTACATACGGCAGAAGGATACAAAAAGAACTAAAGTAGTTCCTCAGCAGGACTATGAAAAGTGCTCAGTTAATCGCGAAAACACTATGATGCCAAAACCTTTTCCAAAACAGAATATCTCGAACATCATTACCACGAGAAATTCCTATATTATGAAGTTCAGGCGACTTATGAGCACGGGACCAACTAATATGGCGTCGGAATTTTTTATCTATGCATTTAAATTCCACGGACATTTAGCACGAATGAATGACTCACGACTAACCAAAAAAATCTTCTTCGTCATAAACGGACCTCGACAAACCAAAGTACGCAGGCTGGTAGAAACCCAAATGGATCTCGACCCACTGACATCTACACGGACTACAAATAGACAGAAAATCGCTTCTCATAAGTTCGCACCTAAAATCCCGACAGCAAGAAATCTGAAACTCAGAAATGCATGGACACAAGAGAGACGTCATACGGACCCAGAATGAAAGGGATGATGAGGATTTGGGAAGATAAGAAGAACAAGAAGAAGAAGGCCAATGCTAATTTATGGTTCTACGTGCTCGAAGCGCGTAGAACCATTATATATATATATATAAGGTCAAAACGAAGAATTGTTCGTGTCATCGTGAGTAGGATTCACCTACAATCAAGTAAGTACAACAATTGTTTGAAAGTGACTGTCGGGATATTGTGAACACCAAATAAAATGTAACGCGATTTTTCGTCGTACTCTGAAGTCGTGCCCGACTGTCGTGCCGTGCTCGTCGTGTTGTTTTGAATCAGGCATAAGACTTCTGAAAGGAAGTTAAACGATGAACGGCACCTTAACTCCTTCAGTTACGGTGTCCCGTATCTCGTACGTTGCACTGGAAGTTAATTGTTTCAATGACCTGCACCTGTACAGAGCAGATAGTTGCGTCGAATGAGATAAGTCCTTCGCGCGTGGGAGACATCATTCGCTGTCGTATAAACAATTGATGCCCATCTTATTAAGTACTATCGACTCTCAAAACATCGATTATAAGGGCACTGCCTACCAGCCTGGCAGTGGGGAAATTTAAATAGGAAATCCCATGTTAAAGAAAGTTCGCCTCATTGCGTTAATTTTAAAGATAGACGTTTCAAACCAAATGTATTCTTAACGATTTTTTTAGGATGGGATCCTTACGAGCTTATATTTTCATGATAGATAAGCAGTATGGACGTTTTTGTTAAACGTAAATTTTTAAAATTCTTTGCCAAGAGGATGTATATGTTATGGAAACATTTCCGCTTTAGAGAACTTCTCCTAAGAAATTCGTGAAGAATGCATTTTAATTGAAACGCCTAACCTTTAAACTAACGCACTGAGGTGAAATTTCCTTAACATGGCATTCCTTATTTAAATTTCGCAGCTGCCAAGCGGTAGGCATTGCCCTTATGAGTCGTCCACATGTCTCCACACCGCTCTCCACATGAAGTACACATACGCATATCTGTCAGATCCGATATACGAGCGAACGTTATACCGATGCTACAGGTCATTCGTGGTTACCTCCGCTTTTTCTGAAGCCTGCTGAAGTTCAACTTTAAGGCTATTCCTCTGCCTCATGCAAACAAGACTTAACCAAAACTACAAAATTACAACAAAGGGACAACGCACCACATTCGTGCACGCTCACTTTGTTAAATAATATTTTGCACGAGATCTATTTCTTTGCAGGCATTACCAACACACGTATGTTCTCTCTGTGGTTGTACATATTAATTATAAATTAAATATTACAACTAATAAAAAATATATAAATTAAAGTTTAGTTTAACCGAAGATAAATTTTTTTAATGTTAACGGGAGTATAAAACGTTTGTGATACACGACATATCTAGGAAACAACGAAACAAGTCGTACGTGGGGTGACTTTTAAAAATTTTTTATTCAAAAAGTTTGACGATGCCACGAATATACTATAGCAGAGTCCCAAAAAAACACTTTGTAGGCTGCAAGGCCTAAAATAATTTATTTATTGGCGAATGAAAGAGTAGGCGGGGACCAGTGTTGGGTACTGTTCTCCTAACAGGTCACCCCAATCAAAAAAAAAAAAAACATAAACGAACGCCTTAATTAAAAGTGCAGTGCGGCCAATAATAGCATAGTTTTATCCGCAGTTCAATGTAACGAAAACTAAAATGAAAATTACCAACAGCCATTAACAATTTATCACCCACACACACACACACACACACAGACAGGATTCTTACAGTCGGCAAAACACTTGTTTGTATATGACCAAATATATATTTATTAACCCCGACAACATATTTTGTTGAGTAAACAATATGTGAAGAGAAACAAAACTGATTTTGTTCATCTAACAAAATACACACTTGAATAAACAAAACCTCTGGGTTTGGTTAAAAAAAATTTGACTGCCAACATAATATTCAGTTGTATCAACTTTAAATATTGGCTCGACCACTCATTTGATTGACTTGGTTCGAAA
>NQII01003716.1:0-119426 GCA_002778355.1 Clitarchus hookeri
ATTGTAGCATCAGTAACCGATCTAGCAACTTTGCGGGGCGCTTGTTGTCTTATATAGGTATTGCCGACCGCATCTAGTTACTCTGATTGGTTCAATTCCTCTTTTATTTGAACACGCACGTCTATACCAGTTTTTTTGGCTCTCCAGTGTACCACAGATGGTATAAATATCGATCGCAAAATCTCACATATACATTCTATTCTTCGAAGGCGTAACCCTAATAGTTTTCGAATTACGTTGACAATGTCGCCAGTGCAGCTGGCGGTAGAGAATACGAAGGTGGGACGCTGGTCACATGCATACTAATAAAAAAATGTTTCGTATTGCTGTATACACTCCACTATCTCGCTGGTGGAAACTTGTCCTTGAAATTTGAGCGGATTATTTACTTTTGTGGGAAAATATACCTGTACTAAAGAAGATAATAAACATCCAACTAGTGTAATCGAAGAGCCGTACAAAAAAAAACTTGCCAGACCGAATACTAATTGGAAATGGAAAAGAAAACAGTGTTGCCATCGCAACAGACGAAGAACCGTGACATAGCACAACTTTGGCAATATTATCACCAAAAGTCGAAACGTCTTGTGACCAACAGTCAGTGACGAACGAGCAATATAACCCTATCAATAAATTCCTATAACATTCAAGTGGTAGGGAGGGGGTCTAGCTACACTGCGTAAATGGTGGGAAGTGTGTGGGTGTAGTGGTGGAGTTGATCCGGGTTTAGAATAAAGTCAATGATTCATTAATGAGGATATTTGGGCGGTGCTGACTCAATAGCTAATGATATGTAGGAGTTGGGGCTTCGTCGTCTACTGGTTACAGTACTTGGAGTGGGCGTGCTTTGTCACCTATACAAGAATCTAACCCTGGAACAATTGTTATTTGTAAGTCTTAAGCGAAGTATTTAATTTTTCAAAATTGCTAAAGGCTTTGCTATTGCTAAAAAAAAATGATTTTAAAACTGTTACAATTTTTACAATATTTTTTTAATTTTTTGTTGACTTTTGGGTTTGAGGTTATACGGAAATAAGTTCGTGGTCATGGAATTATACAATATGATCGTGGTCATGGCTGTATGGCTCTTGTAATTTTTTTCACCCCTGATTTTAAAATATGTTAAATTACATTTTTTGTTTTTTTTCTCACTTTTTACCTTCAAAATTACTTGAGGTCGACGCCACGCAGTATGGTGGTCAGGCTCTATAATGTAATTTTTCGTGATTTTTGATGTTTTTTCCTACATTTTTGAAATTTTTCTTGAATTTTCAATTACAAGGTTACCCATAGTAAGGTTCGAGGACATCTAAGAATACAGCAGACAAGGTCATGGCAGACAATAAGTTAACATGCTTCTTGCCCAGAAGGAAAATTTTTATTATTTTTCTATCATTTCGTATACTAGTTTTGTTTGTCTTTGTATTAAAATTAGGGATGTTCGAAAATTATATGTCCAAGCGGTTGTAGGTGATTCCTTATGAAAATTAAAGTTTAAAACATATAAGACACTAAGTATTCAAACACAATAATAAAGGATATATTTGCCTGAGAATATTAGGTTTTGAAATGTATTTTCGCAGAATATCTTGTACTTCCTGCCCACGGTATGGATGGTGTATGATTTACGAGCAGTACGTCCGACATGATCGAATCGGACACGCCTATTTATCGCCCTATGAAACGTTTACTAGGAGAGGGCACATCGTCGATGTGCTGACGTACCTTTTCTTCAAGACAAACAGTGCACACTAGGAATGGGATATATTTCCTGTCACGGAGCACTTCTTGATGATTACCAGATTTTTCCTGTGACAAGCAGTGACAGATGCTTCCAAGTCACTGTTTCTGCTCGCCGCTTGCACGTTAAAGGCGCTTCGACGTTAACACGGCATACTACAGAACTTTGCAAGCCATTTGGTTATTAAACTCGCAACTAGAATACGTGACACGTCCGTTGCCGTGCCGAACTCTGCAGCAGTGCCGTATATAGTGCTATATTTATGTAATGAAGTACACTTTATCGAACTTTGCTTGATAATTTGTTATGGCATAAACGATTACTATTTTGTTGTGAAATTTATGATTGGTTCAGCTGGACTCAGATGTAAAAGTTTTGTTCTGAAAATTTATTTTTATCTACCCTCATATTTTATTGTCGTTACTATATTAAAATTTAAAAAATTTTACCGATTCAACTCTCGGTTTTGTGAATTGTAATGTAAGATGTTGCATTATGCTTACACGTTACTATTAGTATAATTCATGTAACCTTATTGTCCACACACACTTTTGCTCTGTCACTGTTCGCTACTCGGCGTGCAAAAACACAACTTTCCCGTGCCTGCGCGCCGTGCGTACAGGCGCATTTCCTTATTCTTCATTGTGAAAAGGAGCGACATATCCAGTGCCTGCACCAGTCTTTGCTTTCTGTGACAAGAAATGTCTTGACTACCACCAATGCCAGCCATTCCTTTGCAGTAACAAGAAGCAATTTGACTAATGCTAGCACGGGCTGTTCCTCACCGTGACAAGAAGTGACTTGACTAGTGCCAGCGCCAACAATTCCTCGCAGTGAAAAGAGGTGACTTGACTAGCACCAGCCCCAGCTACTCCTCGCAGTGACAAGAAGCGACTTGATTAGCACAATTGCCTGGCATTTCTCGCAGTATCAAGAAGAAATTTAACTAATACCAGCACCGGCCATTCCTCGCTGACAAGAAGAGACTTGACTTGGGCCAGCCGTTCCTCGCAGTGACAAGAAGCGACGTGACTAGGGCCAGCGCCAGTCGTTACTCGCAGTGACAAGAAGCAACTTGACTAGTGCCAGTGCCAGCCATTCCTCGCTGTGACAAGAAGTGCCTTGACTATGGCCATCGCCAGCCCTTCCTCGCTGTGACAAGAATCGACTTGACTAGTGCCAGCCGTTCCTTGCAGTGACAAGAAGCGAGTTGTCTAGCGCCAGATCCTGCCGTTCCTATCAGTAATAAGAAGCGACTTGGCTAGTTTGAGCACCAGTCGTTCCTCGNGGGAGTCCGTCAGCCAACGTTGGAGAAGGAAGCCAGTGGGATGCTGCACGAGAACGACGGTCATTCCGAGGGACTGTAAAGGGCTCCCCAAATCATCAGATCTCAACTAATGCCGGAACAACTACCCCGTAACAACTTCATTTAAATAACAATGTCGTCACCCAAGCACATGTCCTGTTATCTAATGCCCCCACAGCATTGGAAACATTAGCCAGAACACTGTAATTAGCCCTTCAGGCCAAGAAATCTCAGGGTCAATAATGTATGAGTCAATACTCGGCAAAATGTGCCCAGAAAGTATGTGTACTTCACGCAAAATTGCGGGGAATGTGTTTATGAATTCCCATCAAATAAACCTGTTAAAACCAAGACGTGATGAATTCATTGTTTTCAGTACCAACAACCTTCAAGGCTCCCTTTAGTATATGGCATTTAACATTAATTGAGATCCTAGGACCCACAGGTGGGGAATAGCATCAAGTTTAATTGGGGCCCAACATGGGGCGTATTTAAGTCTGTAGTGACCAAAAAAAGTACTATACTATACCACGATAAAACAGGTCTCACCATTACAGAATTACCGAGCTAGACTTAATNCTTACAGAATTACCGAGCTAGACTGGATGAGCCGAAGACTTCGGGGAGTCACAAACCTCATGGCGCATATGACAGCATTAGTTAACCCACAATGAGTCAAAATTACGAGGTGTGTCATGAGAAACATTTACATCCAGTAATAATGAANCCAACATGGGGCGTATTTAAGTCTGTAGTGACCAAAAAAAGTACTATACTATACCACGATAAAACAGGTCTCACCATTACAGAATTACCGAGCTAGACTTAATGAGCCGAAGACTTCGGGGAGTCACAAACCTCATGGCGCATATTACAGCATTAGTTAACCCACAATGAGTCAAAATTACGAGGTGTGTCATGAGAAACATTTACATCCAGTAATAATGAANACAGCATTAGTTAACCCACAATGAGTCAAAATTACGAGGTGTGTCATGAGAAACATTTACATCCAGTAATAATGAACTGCATAATCTTAAGAAAGAAACAACCTGTAGTTCAGAGGCAGCTCAAATATGTCTTAACCTGCCTTATGATGTTCTGGAGCCTTACCATCACCACTTCAAGAAAAGATTTCAACAGGTAATNATATGTCTTAACCTGCCTTATGATGTTCTGGAGCCTTACCATCACCACTTCAAGAAAAGATTTCAACAGGTAATCCAACCACAACGTATCTTCGCAAACATTATAGATTCAAAATACAGGGGGCAACCTTTACGTGAAGAACAAGAACACTTTATATAAATGTGATTTAACTGAACACCATTCTAGGTGATCATGACTAATATCGTGCTTGTATGATGCATACATATGTTGTACAATAGTTTTTCTCGCAACAATGGCGGCATATCATGGGAAAAGAATGAGAGAAACTCTGAGTTTCTCTTTGGGTTTTGTCACTTTTCCTAATGCTTGCATTCAACTCCATCTTATTCTGCTATAATTGAGAAATACTTCTCTACATTTGGAATCAGTTGGAGCAATTTACGCAATCGTCTAGGAGTTTATAAAGCAACGATGCTAGTTAAAGTGTCTCGTCGTTTAGGATTTTTAAAGCAACGAAGCTAGTTAAAGTGTCTCGTCATTTACGTGCAAATCTTTCATAGTCAAAATATGAAAAAGAAACTATTGTGAATGTGTAATGATAATTTTATATATTTATTGCATGCAACAAACTAATGTGTAGCGTATTACTGGAATCCCATTCAAAAATTACTACGTTAAAATGTAGACTTTACACTTGCAGATATCTGTGAGAATGAGACAGGTGCAGTGTGAATTTCTGGCACTTGTAATTGTTAAACATTTATTTCAATACAGTAGTTTTTTTTTCTGCTATCGTGTTGCAGTGATGATGAAAACATTTTTGTTTTTATAGGGACTACTTCTTTCCTCTTAACTACTGCTGTAGCAATTTTTTAATGATTTATTCTTGTGATCATTAGTAAAAAGAAATCTGAACAAAACACTTAATGTCAAGTGTTTGTCTCCATAAAAAACATATGAAAAGAGTTTTTCATAAGCACAACACAATTGTATGTAAAAAGAAAATTGTTGTTAAATAAATTGTTATAAAAGAATATAGAGATCATATTGTGTATAATAGTAGCTATATTAGCTACTATAGCTGTTATAATAAAAGTTTTTTCATTCACAAGTTATTTAACAAAACTAAAAAATATAATTTTTCAATAATTATTATCAAGGTTCATATTTTTGATTCGAACTTCAAGCGTTTGTTAAAATAAAATAAAATATAAGTGGCCAGGCAAAATTGCCGAAAACAGATATTTAAAATATACATATTTATATAAAGCTTAATATTATTTCGAATATGCAAGAAAAACCTAAAAAAAAAACCTTGCGTTAATGAATAAAAAGAGTGGGTTGGACATAAAAAATCGGGTTTGTTTCCAACATGCTTAAAATTTTTACTGCATGCTATCAGAATTTGATCTTTGTTGGTCTAGTCACTATTTGTAACCATATAAAATAAATGCTTAAAAAAAACCTGTAATCTTAAAAATATGTATTTCAATTAGCCCTAATGGTAGTTCTCATTGTCAGATTCACATTGAGATGGAAACGATAGCATTTAATCTATTCGAAATCGCATCGATGTTGTTTAATTTACCTGGTGTTTCAGCAGGTGTGGACGTTCCGATATTTTCGTTTGATTCCTGTATGATTNTTATGATTTCCTTTCCATTCTCTTTCGTAATGAATGTTTCTGTGTCACTGTCGTGAAACATTTCTGTCGTGTGACCTGAAAAATAATATAACAGCTTTAAAAAGTTTTTAGCTAACGAATGATATATACTCTTACAAAAATTAACGAGTATAGAAACTCTTTTTCTCATTACAACACATTATTTTATTACACTGAACCCAATTCCTTTATTTAGGCACTCGTATTTTTTACGCATGAATTTTCGTGATGTGTGTACATGGTTTTGTGTTGGCGACGCTGACTTCTGCAGACGGACACCTGCATGTCATATCTCAGTGCCTGCACGTAATTGGCCGGCTGCAATCACTTGATACCTTTTTTTTTTTGGCCGGTCGATATCGGCACTATATCTTATAGGTGTAATAAGAATAGTTTAATGTAAATGTGACATCATAAGGCTTGCATGTAAGTATATCATAAGCAGGTAGGGGCCAGCTGAGGGGCTTATTTTGACAGGAACTGCCATGAAAGGTACATCGTTTAAGCTTGTGAAAGCAATTATANTGGCCAGGCAAAATTGCCGAAAACAGATATTTAAAATATACATATTTATATAAAGCTTAATATTATTTCGAATATTCAAGAAAAACCTAAAAAAAAAACCTTGCGTTAATGAATAAAAAGAGTGGGTTGGACATAAAAAATCGGGTTTGTTTNAAAAAAAAACCTTGCGTTAATGAATAAAAAGAGTGGGTTGGACATAAAAAATCGGGTTTGTTTCCAACATGCTTACAATTTTTACTGCATGCTATGAGAATTTGATCTTTATTGGTCTAGTCACTATTTGTAACCATATAAAATAAATGCTTAAAAAAAACCTGTAATCTTAAGAAATATGTATTTCAATTAGCCCTAATGGTAGTTCTCATTGTCAGATTCACATTGAGATGGAAACGATAGCTTTTAATCTATTCGAAATCGCATCGATGTTGTTTAATTTACCTGGTGTTTCAGCAGGTGTGGACGTTCCGATATTTTCGTTTGATTCCTGTATGATTTCCTTTACATTCTCTTTCGTAATGAATGTTTCTGTGCCACTGTCGTAAAACATTTCTGTCGTGTGACCTGAAAAATAATATAACAGCTTTAAAAAGTTTTTAGCTTACGAATGATATATACTCTTACAAAAATTAACGAGTATAGAAACTCTTTTTCTCATTACAACACATTATTTTATTACACTGAACCCAATTCCTTTATTTAGGCACTCGTATTTTTTACGCATGAATTTTCGTGATGTGTGTACATGGTTTTGTGTTGGCGACGCTGACTTCTGCAGACGGACACCTGCATGTCATATCTCAGTGCCTGCACGTAATTGGCCGGCTGCAATCACTTGATACCTTTTTTTTTTGGCTGGTCGATATCGGCACTATATGTAATAGGTGTAATAAGAATAGTTTAATGTCAATGTGACATCATAAGGCTTGCATGTAAGTATATCATAAGCAGGTAGGGGGCCAGCTGAGGGGCTTATTTTGACAGCAACTGCCATGAAAGGTACATCGTTTAAGCTTGTGAAAGCAATTATAAAATATTATGGTGACTAAGATTGTGGGTCCAACAACAGTACCTACAGCAGTACTTCCATCGACTTCTTCGGACATGACACTGACCGTGCCATCTACTTCTTCGGATGGAGCACTTACAGCAGTCTCGTTATCGATTTCTTCAGGCATGATCCCGACATCACCATCGTAATCTTTAGATCGGTCACCTACAGCTGTGCTAAAATCGATGACTTCGTCAATGTATCGTTGCTATTAATGTTGCAAGATATTTGCTTGTAGCCAAGGTGCAAGGAAGCATGAAAAAAATGCTTGTGTCATTGACCTTCCTGTGCTATGCAACTATGTGTCAAGTGCAAACGCCTATCCAAATTATGTGATAAACTGAAGATACATACCAGGAACTGTAAAAGTAGAGATCCTTCAGCTAAGAAAAGCCATGTACCAACTGCTGGCGAAACCACATAAAATGGAATCTGCCTTAAGCAATCAGTATTTATGGGTATTTTTAAAGATTATGCGATTGGGAATTTCTTTGTAGGTACAAAAACATATTTACATACTTTGACCATATTAATCAAAGGATGATCAATCAACAAACAGAAGAAGTATAAGAAGGTCCCATAAATTATAATGTTTGGCTGGAGTACACCTATTAAAGCCACAAACCTTGGATGAAGCTATACGTCTACGAGCAATTAAGACTGCGTATAAAGAATTGTATGATGTTTATAGCATTCCAGAAACTTTAGAAGATTTAAAATAAAAACCTTGTCGTGAAGAAGAATATATGGCCAAGGGTTCTCGTTAGACGATTCCTAGCACATACTACCTTGAACTGAGGTTAAGAAGATCATATCCACTACGTGAAAAGTTATAATGCTGCTGTAAAGATTCTACGTGAATGGCGTGGAGAATGTAAGGATTCTGTTTCTATTATTATAGTGTGAAGTATGTAAATATATGCTGACCAGATCTGCTTCAGGGTGGTATGTGGCAAAGAGAGCCCCTACATATATTTCTAGATGACTGGTGTTGCTCTCATATACCACAGCTATTTTTGATTAAACACAAATTACGAAATACATGGATTTTAATAGCTAAAGGTGATGACCATATGGTATAAACAAAGATTTTGGAAGTCATGTAACCCAAAATGGTAATCTGAGGGTACCGAGTAATCAGCAGGGTACTAAATTGAGGTGGATTCGCAGAACATAAAATAATATGCAACGTGATAGTAAAGCACGGGTAACTAAACAGTCTTGACAAAATTAAGAAGGGATGAAAGATAATGGAAAGAATTTTAATAGGATAAAAAAATTTAAGATTGTTAATATGGCATGGGATAGCATAAGATAATGTATGTTTCGACAGATCACCTGGTGGTTAAATCGAAAATTATCACAACTTAGATGATGAAAATATAATCCAATATGTCAAGCGCAGAGAGCACCACCAATACCTACAAAAATTTTAAAATACTATGGCTGCCACATGGTGTCTATAAGATACCTCATCAAGTGATTTAATCTAAAATTAGTACAGAATTGCTACATATACAATTAAAATATAATCGAATAGGAGTGCTGCCTGTGGGCTTAATTTATAATCACTGCACTAACGTCACCTGGGATATGAAAAAGTAAACAAATGAAATCCAAGATTAAATTACGAGCACATGCAAGAGACGAAATACATATATGTAAACAAATGGCAAACGGAAAAACATGTCAAAATGAAATCGGTGATTAACACACAAGCACCAGCTAGATGTTGAGAAAAAAAAAGGAAAAAATAAACAAGATGGCTGCATACGTCATACTGAATAACTATGAGGGGTATACTGTGTACCATATAAGGAGGCCACAGTCTTGACAGTTGACAATCACCGCGTCTTTTCGTTTATGTATCCAATCGCCATAAGCTGGTGTGTCAAGAATAGACTTTNTTGACAGTTGACAATCACCGCGTCTTTTCGTTTATGTATCCAATCGCCATAAGCTGGTGTGTCAAGAATAGACTTTGATGCAGCGAGTCAGCGCGTCCAGGAGGTGCTGCTACGTATGGCAATTGGTTCACTTCTTGGGTGGCGCTGCATTCGTAAACGAAGCTTGGTGGACGTGTGTAGGTTTGTTCATAAACACTGTACACGAAATATTTCTTACTTTAAAAATAATTCAAAGCTCGCGGGAAAATAAAACCATTCGTATATGCGCGTAAATACGTTATTTTGAAAACAATAAAACTATAATATGTTTCTGGGTGTAGTTCGAGATAGAGAAACAAATAGCGTGAAAGGGCGTGTTGTGAAAGATGGTGCGCCTATCCCTCACAAGATGACAGCACATGGTTGGAGAGTCTGGAAACTTCAGAAAGGTTTTTATTTTTTCGTTACATTTGGATACGGATCGTTTTATTGTGCATCANTTGGAGAGTCTGGAAACTTCAGAAAGGTTTTTATTTTTTCGTTACATTTGGATACGGATCGTTTTATTGTGCATCACATTTTGAACATCTATACAATACTACTTTATCATGAAGTTTTGTTTTTTAAACATAAAACTGCTGTTTTATGACCACGTAAAATAAAATGTATTAATAAATCTACGAACTCTTTCTTATCCGTGTTTTTTTTGCATGTCTGATGTGCGTCGGCACTGCTCTCAGAATAGCCAACGTAATATTAATTTCTGTTCGTTCGTGCATCAGTTGATACAGGATTTGGTAAATGGCACGTTGTTTGTTTTTAATACTTAAAGTTGCCATTCACTGACTGTCAGAATGTGGCCTTCTTATTTGAAATAATCTATAGGAGCCTGCCGTTCTATTAACCAATGAGAAACATTGTTTCAGGTGGGGAATGTTAAGACAATGTGTTTGATTGTAGGGTGTCAGTCATCTATTGGACTTGGTGATGGGAACCCATCAAAAAAGTTGGTTTAAAAATATTTTTTAAATAAAATTTTTAATAATTATTAAGTACCAATTTAAAATTTTTTTTAATTTTTTGGAAGTTTAAAAAAAAAAAATATTTTTTGGTTTGAGGTCATAGACATGGTGTTAAGCTAACATGTAAATCTCAATGTCACTTCGATCCATTGTGGTGGTTAGGTAACATTATAGCATGACAACTGCTAAATTCCAGACCCTTGTAAACGCCAAATTTCGAAATTGAATTTTTGTAAAATTAAATATAACATTTTATTTTTACATTTTTTTTACGATTTCAATCTTTAAATAATTTATAATTTTATTGCACTTGTTACACTTAAATGTTTATTTAACAAAAATTCTGTAAATAAGTGTCTAGCCCACTTAAAACATAATTGAAATTACCTACTTCAGCACAAATTGTTCCCCAAATCATGAAGATATTGGTTGACTGTTTTTTGATATATGACTTAAAATATTTTTTCTTTCATACGGCGCTGTCTAAAAAAATGGCGGATAAGTGCGTTTATGTAAATACATGTTCGATAATTTATTAACAGAAACCAAATTATATTTAAAATGTTATTTTCGTAGGTAATGTTTATTAAGATAAAATGTTTACATGGACCCCAATTTGAAAATAAATGTCTAACCCATTCAAAACATATCAGATTTCATCAATTCCGTACTGATACTGGTTAGCCATATTCTACAGGTGTATGTTGTATTTTGTGCTGATATGTGACAAAAGTAATTATTTTTTATAGGATTATATTTTACAAAATAAATAACATTGGTAATTTGTTAAGACGTGTTTGACAGTTGTAATATATACTGCAATATTAAAAATTTATAATGGAATTGTTTACATTGTCTCGACGATATAGCATACTAAGTATATATGGCTTTTTATTTCCCACTTTTTAAAATAAGTCGCTGAATAACATAAATAACGTCAGTTTACATAACCTGACGCATTACCATTTGTTTACCAAATTTATTAGTAATCGGTCAACGGTTGCCTGCGATATGAAATAAAATATTTATAAATTTATGTGGTGCTTTCTTACAAAATAGCGGATAGAAGGGGCTACTCGTATACAAGTCTGATGTTTGTAATATATACAACATGCATAATACTTAAGATTAAAATTAGTTATACAGTTTGGTAAATTTAGCCTACAAGGCTTATATAATTATATGGTCACCAGTTTCCAAATAGTGTCAAGCCTACTTAAAACTTGTACTTTTATATATCGTACCTTAGTAATGCTAGTTTACCAAATTCGGTAAGTACCGATGAATTGCTTCCCGAGATATTGCATAAAAACTTAGTTCCTTCATGTAATGTTATCTCGCAAAATGGGGGACAAAAGTGGCTAATTTTGGCATATACGTATCTTGTTTATAATAAATAATATAATTACAAACCTTTTTGTTGAAACTAGCCTAATGTTATAGTAGATAAATCAAAAAAACCTAAAATATTTGTATAGTCGCCATTTTGAATATAAGTTAATTAACCATTTAGATTGCATTTATTTACATGGCCTACTATAGTATAATCTAAGTAGAAAATTTGGCGAGTATTCATCCAATAGTTTTCGAGGTATTAAAAAAAGCTTTATATTTCTTGTATTGCTGTGTTCTAAGATGGCAGACCAACACCAATAGCCATCCCTAAATGTAATATTAATGAAATGCAGTGTCAACAAACAAAACTTGGTTTAAATCGGTTCAAATATGCTCGAGATATGTCGTAAAGACCCAAAAAAAAAAAAATGTCTTTCATTTTTAAATAATCATTCTACAGGGTCGAAATATGTACTGTTTATGTTAAGAGTTCGTTGACCTCGGGGGTCGGGCAACTTAGTTGTAAGTGACCATAACTTTGAACGATTTTGACTAGATTGGCCTTTATTTTAGTGATCTTGACTTAACATTCAACTTCGGTTCCTTTATTAAAAATTTCTAGAAAAATAAAAAAAATACAATCTGGAAATATCACGTTTTTAACCTGACCACCATTCAGTACATCTCGACATAACAGTGCTGATATTGAGTACGAAAATCTATAAAAATTCCAAACATTCGTAATATTACTTAAAATCGAGGGAATATAACTTTACAAGCTACGCATACGACTACGCTCGCATGGACTACGGAATTATTGTTTTGGTTTTTTTTTAATAAGCTCCCCCCCCCCTTCCACGCAACCCCACCAATTGTGACACTACCACCCACCGCCGCCATTGCTCTCCACGTTCATGTACAGTAAACGAACTGGCGAAATACTAATTTTTGAGATATTTTTTCGCGATAAATAGTAGCCAACATAAACTTTCAGTCGTCCAACTATTTCTGTGCAAGAAATTACGCCGACGAGATGCTAGGTTGCGACGTAACATTGTTATTGCCTTTGTGTACTTTTTTATTTTCCAATAAGAATTTCCCCAAGGGAATGAGAAATTTTCTCGTTATAGAAAGTAGACTANTTTGTGTACTTTTTTATTTTCCAATAAGAATTTCCCCAAGGGAATGAGAAATTTTCTCGTTATAGAAAGTAGACTATATTACTACCCGGTCCTCCAACTATCTCTGTACAAAAATTACGTCGAACCGTTGCTCCGTTGCTACGTAATAAAAGAACAAATAAACATCCAAACTAACTTTCGCATTTATATATGTATATATAGATTATCCACAACCACCNCGTAATAAAAGAACAAATAAACATCCAAACTAACTTTCGCATTTATATATGTATATATAGATTATCCACAACCACCTCAATGAACTTCCATGACCCTAATCCTCATTGACCGGGAACCCAAAAGGTCAAATAAAAACGCAAAACATCGTAAAAAAGTTTTTAAAATAACAAAACAAACAAATAAAATAATTTAAATTTTAATAAAAAAAAGGAAAAACTCAACATTTCCCAATATATTGAAAAAATAAAATTACTCTAATATGCCTATATGAAGCCGGTCAAGGGTTGGATTCTCATAAAGATGGCTGAGCACACCTACTCCCAGTATGGTTACCAGCTGAGATGACTAAACCCCTACCCATATCATTGGCTATATAGTTGAGCAAAGCACAACAACCCCACTCCAAAGAACCGTTGGCTTTGAATAACACCAGACACTCCATAGCCCCACTATTACCATAATTTATTCTCATTAGCTCGATGGTTTGCATGGATTTCCTAAAAGCGGTCCGATGTTATTTGCTTTAACATAACGACAGTAGCTCGTCTGTGAGCGTAAATTCGACTCCTTTCTTTTTTAGTGAAATAAAGTGATCGCTCGCAATGTATTTCGTGAAGTTTTTTCGAGTGTGACAGTTCATGTAATAAACTAATTGTTCGCGTTACGTTTTTTTAAGTGCTTCGCAAACGGCAAACATGCCGCTGGGAACCGAAGATGTGCGAGAGTAAGTCATCAGTAGACATGCTCGCGAGTGTGCGGTCTCGATGTTGTGTTCTCTGACATTTAGCTATCTGGGTCGAAACTTCTTATTTGCAAAAAACTGTGAAACAGTATCAGTCATGTGCCATATGACAGAAAAGTAGTTACAGAAGAACCTAAAATTAATGACTCGTGACAGAAATCGTATATTTTAAAACACATTTAGCGAAACATGAATTTATGCTTCGCCATCGGAAAGGGCATTAGACCTGCCTGGCAGTCCGACCAACTTTCTACACAATATCAAGTATTTATTTACGTGTTTGGGCTAAGTTTGTTTTTCTCGTGTTTTAGGATGTGTCTTGTTATATGCTCGCATCTTGCTCTGATAATCGTGACTGGGCGATGGGCGAGATGTCTCATGATAATTTTCGTGTAGAGGTTCACAATGAGATTCATGCTATCCGACATGTTTCAAGATTTATTGTCAACTGCTTTGGGTATGACCAAACGGTAGGAGTTGTGTATGTGGTTTGCAAGGCTGGATAGGATACACTAGCTGGTGGGACTGGCGGGTTAGTATGATTGAATTGTTTGGTTTGTTGGTCCATTTTGTGTTCTTGGGCGGACTTGAGAGTTGGAATTACTTGTATGTGTCGCTGGTCGATTGGCATGGTATGCTGGTATGGTCATCTAGTATGGTCAGCTGCAATTAGTCTGTATGGTTGTTATGACTGGTCGGTCAGGCTGGTTGGTATTGTCGATTGGCTTGGTTGTTCCAGTGGGTCTAGTAAGTTGGTTGATCTAGTCTGATGTTATTTAAAATTGGCCTTGGTGGTCAATCAGGCTGGTTAGTTGGTGTGGGTTTTCGGCAGTGTCAGCTGGTGCTTAAAGTCTGTATGTTCAGTCTGTCTTGTAGTCCTGTTCGGATGGCATGGTCGTTTAAAATGTTCGGTTGATTTAGTTTCTCCAGTTTGTTGGTCTTGCTAGTTGGTCTTGTCCAATTTTCTTTTCATTTGGTCATTCTTATCAATTTGTCTTGCCATTTCGTTGTCTTGTCGATTGGTAGGTTCAATCACCCTTGACGGCCGGTGAGGTTGATTTCTGAGATTGGTTTTTTGAGGTCTGTGTTCTTAAGTGCGACTTTGAGTTCTGTTGGTATGGTCTGATCGTAAGGTAGTCAGCACGATCGGCCTGTATGTACTGGTCGGTTGGTTGTCCTGGTTTGTCTGAATGGTTGGTCGGTATGGCTAGTCAGTTTACTCAGAATTTTCAATTGGCCAATACACTATACCAAGGCTGGCCAAACCCAGGCCCGCTGGCCACAAAGTGGCACGCCAACGCATTTGAATTTATCCGCTAACATTGGTCGGCTACGAATACAATACCCCCCGTCGCGACGCGATTGGTCGTACGCGGAATTACTTACGACCCGAGTTGACCCAACCTGCTGTGCCCCATGCAACCCCGCGCCGCCCGTCTAAGAGTTTTGTTATGAGTCGACGTTTGTTTTTAAAGGTTGTAACTTACGTAACGTGTTTTTCCTCGTGCCGGACGGAACGTGATAATTTCTTTACATTGTTTAATTCAAAAATATTGTAACAATATATATATATTTTCTTATATTATATATAGACGAATAGGTAAATACTGAGTATTATTATGACTAATTTATTGGTACCTATTTATTAATGTAAGATTATTATTGGTTGATATTATTGTTTCTGATATTGCACGCTACTTTCAAGAAGGTATCTATAATCGCATTGTTTAGGAGAGAAAATTGTGATTTAGTGCTGAAATCGTCATCAATCAATATATAACTTATAATACAACTGTAACAGGGTCTTGTATTTCATCTTGAGGTCCAGCTTAAAACATATCCACATAATAATCAAGTAGGTATGTAATGTTATACATGGGGCGCAGCTATGGAAAAAAGGCAAAGGCTAGATTTTAATATGAGACGTGGTACAAAAACAACAGCACATAATTTATTATACTTTTTTTGTTTCCTGAATGGCTCTTAGCAAACCAAGAACATCAAAATTAAAGATCGACCTCGTACATTTCATGAAGAATGGGAGATGCAATATTTTTTTACTATGAGCAAAGCACTGAAGCCTATGTCTTGTTTGCTCTACTACAGTAGCCGGCACCAAAAAAATATTATTTATAATGGCATTTTAAACAAAATAAATTAAAACACACCCAAGATTACACGGAAGGAAGTGCTCTTAGAACTGAGTTTATAAAAAAAAACGAGAAATATTTGACCAGCAGAATCTATTTGAAAAAAATGTTCACAAACTTGAATCTATGGTGAAAACAACATACGAGATATCTTTACTTTTAACAAGAAAAAAAAAGCCTTTTTCAAATGGGGAAATTGTGAAAGAAGCTTTGTCGATTTTCGCATAGAACTGCAATGATCAAAATGTGAAAACTAAAGCAGACAGTATTTCACTTCCAAGAAAAACGGCGACAAGAAAAGTGGAAGATGTGTAAATTGATATAAGCAATCAAATAACGGATACAGTTACGAAATGCAAATAGTTTTCGCTGGCGTTGGATGAAACTTGTGATTTAACGTGTACACCACAACTAGCCATCTTCGCGAAGTGTCTTGGTGAAAAATTCAACGTATTTCAAGATTTATTGGAGCATTTATTGGAGCATTTAGAAACAACGAGTGCCGGGAAGGACACATCTATAAAAATTAAGGAGCATGTTGAGAAAACGTGTTTGGGGTGGGAAAACTGAATACTTCTTGTATTGATGCAGCACCCGCAATGACGGAAAAAACAAATGGTTGTATGGCTTTGTTAAAACAATCCTCATGCCGGGAATTGTTTTCATATTATTGTATCATCCACCAGGAAGTTCTATATGCCAAATATATGAAATTTGATGAAGTTATTGATCCTATAGTGTGCTGCAGTAAATATATTCGGGCCAGAGCACTTAATTGAAAACAATTCGGCGTTCAATTTAAGGACAAAACAAATGAACACGGGGAGTGGCATCTGTATTTTGCAGTCCGCTAGCTGTCCAAGGGTGAAATGCTGAAACATTCCTTCTTTTAAGGGTACAGGTCTTAGAGTTTTTAGAAGTAAGTAACGGAGTATTCAACCAATATCTAGCTAGAAATCACCGGATCAAGCTAAAAATCAGCGAAATTCAAAATCATACTCTCTTGAAAAAGATATTTACTGAAATCGCTTCTTCACAACCACAGTGACCTTCAGAAATTTTCATAAAACTTTAGAAATTGGTACCAAAGAAAATTTTCCGGCAATATGTAATCGTGCTTTGCAGATTTTGAGCAGATTTGGCTCAACATATATCTGCGAAAAGGTTTTATCAATTCTCGGATTATTAAACAAAAATACCGTACTTGGTTAACAGTAAAACATATTTCAGACTTGATTTTACTGTCGACCTCCAATTTGACGCCAAATAGTTATCAGTTGTTAGCTCAAAAAACTCTTCAAATGTCTCATTGACGTTTTGTATGTTTTCATTGTAATTATACTATGTGTAATTTAAGGCTTTGTTTAATTTAAAAAACAATCATAACTGTAGGAAACTATTATTTTAATGTGGCCCGCCGGCTGACATGGAAATTATATTATGGCCCACTTCCAAAATTGGTAAGGCAGCCTTGCTTTAAACGAAATGTAAATAAATATTTTTATGAGTTATCTTATCAACATTATTGCAGTCATCAAGTATAAATTTGGGGACATTCGGTGAATGAATAGTTTATATAAATGTAGGGTTGAAAAATGAAGGAAATTCATTGGATTGATTATGTATTGGTGAAGATTGATTGGAAGACTGAAATATTGAATGTACAATGGAATGAGTTATTGTAAGGATGATAAAAATGTTAATTCAATTATAAACTGTTGGATAGATCAAAATATTGAAAGTATGATTGAAATTTTAAAGAGTGCTTACAAGATTGATTGAAACATGATTGAAAAACGGAAAAATTGGTGGATATAAAGTGAATATACACTGAAGAGCCTAAAAAACCAATTACACCTTCCTAATAATACGTAACGCCCACGCGAGAACGCAGAAGTGGCGCAAGACGATGTGGCATGGACTGTACTAATGTCTGAAGGTATGCAGATGGCATTTCACAAAATGAATCATGCAGGGCAGTCCACAAATCCATAGGAATGTGAGGCTGTGGAGATCTCTACTGAAGAGCAAGTTGCAAGGTATCCCATATATACTCAATAATGTTCATGCCTGGTGATTTTTTTGGTAAATGGAAGTGTCTAAAGTCAGAAGAGTGTGCCTGGAGCCACTCGGTAGCAACTCTTGACGTGTGGGCCTTCGCATTGTACCACTGGAATTGTCCATGTATGTCGGAATGCACAATGGACATGAATGGGTGCAGATTATCGGACAAGATGTTAACGTATCTATCACCTGTCAGAGTCGTATCTAGACGTATCAGGGGTCACATTTTACACCAACTGCGCCCACCACATACCATGACAGAGGCTCCACCAGCATGAACAGTCCCTGTTGACATGTTGGGTCAATGATTTCATGAGGATATCTCCATACCCGTACACGTCCATCCGCGCGATAGAATTGGAAACGAGACTCGTCAGACCAGGCAACTTGTTTCCAGTCATTAACATTCCAATGGCGGTGTTGGCGGGCCCAGGCGAGGCGTAAAGCTTTGTGTCGTGCAGTAAACAATGATGCACGATTGGGCCTTTAGCTCTGATAGCCCATATCAATGATGGTCCGTTAAATAGTTCGCACGGTGGCACTTATTGATGCCCAGCATTGAAATCTGTGCCAATTTGAGAAAGGGATGGACGTCTGTCACATTTAATGATTCTCGTCAGTCGTCGTTTTTCCAGTTTTTTCACGATCTTTTTCCGGCGGCAGTGATGTCGAAGATTTGATGTTATATCGCTACCTCGGAGATGCTACGTCCCATCTCTCGTTCGCTGACTATAAAATCACGTTAAAACTCAATTAAATATTTATAACCTGCCATTGTAGCCGCAGTAACCGATCTAGACACTTTGGCAGGCGCTTATTTTCTTATATAGGCGCTGCCAACTGCATCGCGTTACTCGGATTGGTTCCATGTCTCTATTATTTTCATACACACACCTATATCAGTTTTTTTGGCTCTCCAGTGTGCCACAGAATATAATATTATCGATCACAATCTCACCATATACATTCTTAGCTTCGAACGCGTAACCCTAATAGTTTCCGAATTATGTTGACAATGTCGCCAGTGCAGCTGGCGTCAGAGAAAACGAAGTCGGGGCGCTGGTCACATGCGTACCAATAAAGAAATGTTTCGTATTGATCTATGCACTTCACTATCTTGCAGGAGGGAACTTGTACTTGAAATATGAGTGTATTATTTACTTTGGTGGGAAAATATATTAGTGTACATAAGAAGATAATAAACATCTACCTAGTGTAATGGAAGAGCCGTACAAAAAATAACTAGCCAGACCGAATGCTAAAAGGAAACGGAAAAGAAAACAGTGTTGCCATCGCAACAGACGAAGAACCGTGACATAGCACAACTTTGGCAATATTATCACCAAAAGTCGAAATATCATGTGACCAACAGTCAGTGACGAACGAGCAATATAACCCTATCAATAAATTCCTATAACATTCAAGTGGTAGGGAGGGGGTCTAGCTACACTGCGTAAATGGTGGGAATTGTTGGGTGTAGTGGGGGAGGTGATTCGGGTTTAGCATAAAGCCAATGTTTCATTAATGAGGATATTTGGGCGGTGGTGACTCAATAGCCAATGATATGTAGGTGTTGGGGCTTCGTCGTCTCCTGGTTACAATACTTTTAGTGGGTGTGCTTTGTCACCTATACAAGAATCGAACCCTGGAACGATTATTATTTGTAAGTCTTAAAGAGTTATTTAATTTTTAAAAAATGCCAGAGGCATTTTTGAATTGTTAGTATTTGTAAAAAATTTTTTTGTTATTTTTTATTGTTTTTTGGGTTTGAGGTTATACGGAAAAAAGGTCGTGGTCACGGAATTGAACAATATGGCTCTTGTCATTTATTTCACCTCTGATTAAAAATATGTTTAACTAAATCTTTGCGATTTTCTTCACATTAAAAATTATTTGAGGTCAACCGTACGCAGGATGGTGTTCGGGCTCTATAATGTAATTTTTCCTGAATTTTACTTTTTTTTCTTAAATTTTTGCAGTTTTTCTTGAATTTTCGACTACAAGGTAACCCATGGTAATAAACAAGGACATCTAAGATCTTAGTAAAAGTCTTTACATATGACGGTAATGGCAGACAATATGCTAGCATGCTCCTTGCCCCGAAGGGATATTTTCATTATCTGTCTAGGATTTTGGAAAGTAGTATCGTGTGTCATTGTAAGTTTATGTAAATTGTTCGAAAATATAATGTCCAAGCTGTGGTTGGTGATTACAAAAAAAAAATAAAGGTTAAAACATGTATCACACCTTATATTTAAACGCAATATTTAAAGGAGACATTAGCCTGAGAATATCAGGTTTTAAAAACGTATTTTCGCACAATATCTTGTACTTTCTGCGTGCGGTAGCGATGGTGGGTATTTACGAACAGTACGTCCCACATGGTCGAATGGGACACACCCATTTGGTGCCATAGGAAGCGTTGACTAGTGAAGGGCACATCGTTGATGTACTGACGTACCTCTCCCTCAAGACAAACAGTGCGCACTAGGAATGGGGGTATATTTCCTGTCACGGAGACTTTGTAATGATTACCAGATTTTTCCGGTGACAAGCATTGAAAGATGCTTCCAAGTCCTTACTTCTGCTTGCCGCTTTTCTCTTGGTTTGCAAGANCAAGTCCTTACTTATGCTTGCCGCTTTTCTCTTGGTTTGCAAGAAGTAAGTTAAAAGTGCTTCGACGGTGACACGACATATTACAGAACGTTGCAAGCCATTTGGTTATTAATTTCGCAACTAGAATGCGTGGTACTTCCGTTGCCATGCCGAACTCAGCAGCAAAGCCGTATTCGGTGCTATATTTATGTAATGAAGTACACTTTAATAAACTTTGATTTATGAATTGTTCTGGAATAAACACTTTTTATTTAGCTGTGAAATTTCTGATTGTTACTGCTGAACTCTGTTGTGAAAGTTTAATTCTGAAAATTTATTTCTCTCTACTTTCATTTTTCATTGTCATTACTTTTTTCCAATTTTTAAACAGTTACACATTGAACTCTCAGTTTTGTGAATTGTTATGTAAAATGTTGCATTGTGCACATAGGTATTTATTAGTATAATTCATGTAACCTCATTGTCCACAAATCATTTTGCTCTGTTCCTGTTCGCTACTCGGCATGCAAAAGAGCAACTTTCCCGCGCCTGCACGCCGTGCGTATTGGCGCAGTTCCTTATTCCTCATTGTGACAAGGAGCGACTTATCCAGTGCCTGCATCAGTCTTTACTTTCCGTGAGGAGCGAGAGCATAGCGCCTTCGCGGCGCACGTAATTCACCCTTCGTTGTGACAGGTAGTGGCTTGGCTAGCAGAAGGCCCGGGCGTTTCTCGCCATGACAAGAAGCGACTTGATTATCACCAGTGCCAGCGGTTCCTCGCAGTGACAATAAGAGACTTGACTAGCGCCAGGACCAGCCGTTCTTCGCTGTGACAAGAAGCGACTTGACTATTGCCAGTTCCAGCCGTTCCTTGCAGTAACAAGAAGCAACTTGACTAGTGCCATCGCCAGAAAGGGGAAAAAATGGCATAGACACTGTAAAAACCCTTTTTAGGGGATATAATTAAAAATTATGGCAAGGATTAATTGAATTACTACAGGAAGAATACAGTTAAGGACCATGCTCTTTGAGGACTCCTCCTCCTATATTGCTGAAGGGGATTACCCACGCTTAAGAACCAGACTGACTGAGGAGGAGTATTTACTAAGTAGTTCCCCTTGCAGTTATACAAATGAAGTTGATTGGTTAGGCAGTAGATATACAGAGTAATCTCCTCTTAATAGCCTAGTCATGGTTTCTTCACACTTTGAATCAAACATTTGAAAAATCACAAAATGCATTATATGTTTGGTGGTTTCCTTAATATGCCATTTATCATTAGAGATATGTACTTATCTTAACAGAAAATCCTTTCTTTTTTATTAAATGGAACTTCTACATACATGAAAATTGAAAATTGTAATATTTAATTTAAAATAAATGTAAATAAAAACAGTGAGAAAATAGATGTGCTGGCAATACTTAGTAAGAAATATTTTTTATGTAAAATATTACTACACTGATTGCGTAAAAAGTTAGTTCCGCTGCTCCTTTGGTATTATTTTCTACACTTGGTTAAGCTTTATTTGCATAAAGTGGAGGAATATCAGGGATGTTTAAGTTTAGCAGGGCTTCAGAAATTACTGAAGTAACCGCGATTGGTATTTGAAGTAACCGCGAATGGACTATAGTCTCTAGTCGTGAGTTATCTGCTTGGATACACATTTTTGTGGTAGCTGCCAACAAACTGTTTTCTACTGACGTATAAAAAGAGTTGGTGCCAGTATTGAAAATTTTAGTGTTGCTACATAACGGATATGTAGTTTATTAAAGGAATTATTATAGCCGGAATGAGAAGTGTAGTGGTGTTGCCATGTAACTGAAATAATTTATATTTTATTCACTAAATTAAAACATATATTGTGTTTGTAAGCAATATATCAAGTGTGGTTTGCGTGTAAATAGCAACATTTTTAAAGGTGTTGTAAAAAATATTTTAAAATATGTCAATTTCCTGGAACACATCAAATGAAACATGACAAATGTGCATGGAAGTGGACGTAAGTTCGCAAATGAAAGGACAGAAGTAACAAATATTGGTGGTGAGACAAAATGTAGATGTAAACATTGTGAATTGACTTTAAGTTGCAAGATAAAAAGGATAAGAACTCACCTACAGAAATGTTCAGATAGAAAGGTAGACGAGAGTGAAAGAAAATCTGAAACATCAACTGCTAGCAGCAGGACAGCTTTCCCTTACCGATTCTAGTAGACCCTCTTTCAGAACGATGGACGTAAGCATGTCCAAGTCTAGAATCTAGTACTTCTTCATTCGTTAACAGAAAGCAACATTTTATCATTGATTATGTAACTAAGACAACTTAAGAGCAAAAATAAACCTCGACAAGACAGTGTTAATGAGTTTTTTATGCTGTAAATGTACCTTTCAATGTTGTTAGCTGAATAACTTCAAGAAAATAATTTATTTATTATGACCTGGATGCAAAGCACAAGACGTAAAATATATAAATTGGGGAGCTTTTGGATGATGCTGCTCAAGAAATAGAACAATAATTGGTAGAAAAGTACAAAATTGCAGTTTAAGAGTAACATTAGGTGAATGATCAGTAATTAAGAATGGCGCAATTAGACGCGTCACTATACATACAGAGACAGAATGTTACCTTCTTAAATTCTATAGTGCAAAGTAACAAAATAAATGTTTGAGCAGTGTGCAGCATAGAGGCAGCAATCAAAGATAGCCAAGAAAACTTAGAAAGCAGCATCTTTGCAGTAATTCTTGATAATAAGAATTAATTGGTCAAAATGTGGGAAAATTTTAAAGGAAAATATCTAGATCTATTAACGTATGGCTGCTCAACACAACTTTAGAATTAAATTGAGAAAGACATATCTTCTAAAAAAAGTTACAAGTCATATTGTGGTACTATAAATATTTTTTCTAAATGTTCATCATGCATATGGGTGGCTTCTGGAGAAAAATTGTGGTGTCGCCACATTTTCAACATTGGTTGAGTAAAATCATTTGTAACAAATTATCATAGATACAGAGAAATCGCCCTTGAACATGCCGTAGACTTTCATCCAAATGTTGCAAATATCTTAAACAACTTGATAATTTACCACGATGCAGTGTGTCTTGAGAAACAACTACATCTGGTTATAAATGCACTGCATAATCTTAAGAAAGAAACAACATGTATTTCAGAGGCAGCTGAAATATAGCTTGACCTAACTTATGATGTTCTGGAGCCTTACTATCACAACATAAAGTAAAGATTACAACAGGTAATCCAACCACAACGTATTCTAGCAAATATTATAGATCCAAAATTCAGAGGGCAACCTTTACGTGAAGAACAAGAACGCTCTATATAAATGTGGTTAGCTGAACACCATCGTAGGTGATCCTGACTAATATCGTGCTTGTATGATGCATACGCATGTTGTACAATAGTTTTCCTCGCAACAATGGCGGCATATCGTGGGGAAAAGACTGAGAGAAACTCTGTGTTTCTCTTTGGGTTTTGTCACATTTCTTAATGCTTACATTCAGCACAACCTTGTTCGGCTTTTATTGAGAAATATATCTATACATTTGGAATCAGTTGGTGGAATTTACGCAATCGTTTAGAAGTTGGTAAAGCAACGAAGTTAGTTAAAGTGTCTCGTCATTTACGAGCAAATCTTTCATAGTCAAAATTTTAAATATACGCTATTATTAATGTGAAATGTTCATTTTATATTTTTATTGCATGCAACTAACCAATGTGTTGCGTATTACTAGAAAATCATTCAAAAATGACTAGTTTAAAATATAGACTTTACTCTTGGAGAAATCTGTGAGAATGAGACAGGCGCAGTGTGAATTTCTGGCTCTTGTAATTGTTAAGCATTTATTTCCAAACAGGGGTTTTTTTTCTGCTATCGTGTTGCAGTGATGATGAAAATATTTTTGTTTTTATAGGGAATACTTCTTTCCTCTTAACTACTGCTGTAGCAATTTTTTTATGATTTATGCTTGTGATCATTAGTAAAAAGAAACCTGTACAAAACACTTAATGTTAAGTGTTTGTCTCCATATTAAACACACGACAAGAGTTTTTTATAAGCAGAACATAATTGTGTAGGTTACGGTAATATTTGACAATACAAAAAAACACAATAGTTGTTAAATAAATTGTTATAACAGAACATAGTGACCATATTGTGTATAATACTAGATATATTAGCTACTATAGCTGTTATAATAAAAAATTTTCCATTCAAACAATATTGAACAGAAATTAAAAACATAATTTTCCAAAATTTATCAACAATGTTCTAATTTCAGATTCTATCTACAAGCGTTTGATAAAATAAAATAAAATATTAGCGGAAAGGCAAAAATGCCGAAAACTAATATTTGGAATATACATTTTTATATAAAGCCTAAGATTATTTCGAATATGCAGGACAAACCCCAAAAAACCCAGGGTTAATGAATAAAACCAGGGTGGGTTGGACTTTAAAAAATCAGGTTTTTTCAAACCCGCTTGAGATTTTTACTGCATGCTATGAGCAGTTTATCTTTGTTGGTCAAGTCAGTATTTGTAACCATACAAAATAAATGCTAAAAAACAAAGTTGTTATCTTGATAAGTATGTATTTCAATTAGCAATAATGGTAGATCTCATTGCCAGCCTCACATTTATATAGAAACTATAAATTTTTATCTATTCGAAANATATGTATTTCAATTAGCAATAATGGTAGATCTCATTGCCAGCCACACATTTATATAGAAACTATAAATTTTTATCTATTCGAAATCGCATCAGTGTTGTTTAATTTACCTAGTGTTTCAGCAGGTGTGGACGTTCCAATATTTTCGTTTGATTCCTGTATGATGTCCTTTAAATTCTCTTTTGTTATGAATGTTTCTGTGCCACTGTCGTGAAACATTTCTGTCGTGTGACCTGAAAAATAATAAACAGCTTTAAAAAGTGTTTAGCTTACGAATGTTCTATAACTCTTACAAAAATTAACAAGTATATTTACTATTTTGCTCACTACAACACCTTATTTTATTATACTTCACCCAATGTCTTAATTTTGGTACTGTTTTTTTTAAGCATCAAGTTTCGTAGTGTGTGTGCATGGTTTTGTGTCGGCGAGGCTCACTCCTTTAGACTGACACCTGCATGTCATGTCTCAGTGTCTGCACGTGATTGGCTGGCTGCAATCACTTGATAACTTTTTTTTTTGGCTGGTCGATATCCGCTTTATATATTATAGCTTTAATATGATTGGTTTTATTTCAACGTTACTTTGACAGCAGCTGACATGAATGGTACATCGTTTTAACTTGTGAAAACAAATATTAAATATTATGGTGACTAAGATTGCGTGTACAGCAACTGTACCTACAGCAGTACTGCTATCAACTTCTTCGGATGGAGCACTTACAGCAGTCCCGTTATCGACTTCATCAGGCATGATCACCACAGCACCATAAACATCTTCACATCGGTCACCTACAGCTGTGCCATCATCGATGACTTCATCAAGGTATCGTTGCTGTTAATGTGACAAGATATTTGCTTGCAGCCAAGGTGCAAGGAAGCATGAAAGAACTACTTGTGTGAAGGGACCTTCCTGTGCTATGCAACTGTGTGTGAAGAGCAATCGCCTATTCAAACTATGTGATAAACTGAAGACACATACCAAGAACTGTAAAACTAGAGATGCTACAGCTAAGAAATCCCTGTACCAGCTGCTGGCGAAACCACATAAAATGGATTCTCCCTAAACAATCAGATTTCAAGAGAATTTTTAAAGATTAGGCGACAGGGAATTTCTTTGTAGGTACAAAAACATATTTTCATACTTTGACCATATTAATCAAAGGTTGATCAATCAACAAACAGAAGAAATATAAGAAGGTCCTATAAAGTATAATGTTTGGCTGGAGTACACCTATTAAAGCCACAAACCTTAGATAAAGCTATTAGTCGACGAGGAATTAAGACTGTGGATAAAGAATTGTATAGTGTTCATAGCATTTCAGAGACTTTAGAAGACTTAAAATAAAAACCTTGTCGTGAAGAAGAATATATGGCCAAGGGTCTGGTTGGACGATTCCTAGCACATACTGCCTTGAACTGCGGTTAGGAAGATCATATTCACTACGTGAAAAGTAAGGATGCCGCTGTAAACACTCTACGTGAATGGCGTGGACAATGTAAGGATTCTGTTTGTATTATTATAGTGTGAAGTATGTAAATATATGCTGGCCAGATCTGCTTCAGAGTGGTATGTGGCAAAGAGAGGTCCTACATATATTTCTGCATGACTGGTGTTGCTCTCATATACCACAGCTTTTATTCGATTAAACACAAATGGCGAAATAAATCGATTTTATTTTTTAAAGGTCAAGACCATATGGTATATGCAAAAAATTTGGAAGTAATGTAACTCAAACTGATGGTTTGAAGTGATCGAGTAATCAGCAGGCTACTAAATTTAGGTGGAATCGCATAGCATTAAATAAAATGTAACGTGGTAGGTAGAGCATGGGTAACTAAATAGTAGCGACAAATTAAATAAGGGATTGTAGAAAATGAAAGGAAGATAACTAGGAAAAAAATCGAAGATGGTTTATATGACATCGGAGAGCATAAAATAATGCATGATTCGGTAGATCACCTGGTGGATAAATCGAGAAATTATCACAACTTTGCTTATGGAAATAGAATCCAATATGTCAGGCGCAGCCAGCACCACCAATACTTAAAAAAAAGCGTAAAATACTATGGCTGCTACCTGGTGTCTAAATGATACCTCACTTGGTACACAGTTGCTACATATAAATTTAAAATATAATCGATTATTGGTGCTGCTTGGGGCCTTATTTTATAATAACTTCACTAACGTCACCAGGGAGATGAAAAAGTAAACATATGAAATCCAAGATGAAATAACGAACACATGCGTGAGACGAAATACAGAAATGCAAACAAATGACAAACGAAAAAACAAGTCAAATTAAATCGGTAATTAACACACTGGCACCACCTTGGTGTTGAAAATTAAACAAAATAAAATAAAAAATTACCAAACAAAAAAAAAGAAGATGGCTGCATACGATAGACTGAGCAACTATTAGGGGTTGGAACCTGCCGTCTTATTAACGAATAAGAAACATTGGTACACGAGGAGAATGTTAAGAAAATGTGTTTGATTGTAGGGTGTCAGTCATTTATTGGACTTAGGGATGGGGAACCAATGAAAATATTAGTTTTTAAACATAATTTTTATAAATTTTTTAAATAATTTTTAAGAGACAATTTTAAAAATGTTATAATTGTTTGGAAATTTAAAAAAAAATTACATTTTGGTTTGAAGTCATAGTAATGGGGTCAAGGTAAAATGTAAAGCTCAAGGTCACTTACATCCATTGTGGTGGTCAGGTAACATTATAACATGACAACTGGTCAATTCCAGTCCTTTGTAAACGCCAAATTTCGAAATTTAAATTTTTTTTTATTTTTTTTTAATATACTTTTAATACATTTTTTTTATATTAAAATTTTAAAAGATTTTATAATTTTTATTGAATTTTATTGGAGAAATTGGCGATTTTTTGTGTGCAACGTCATCCAATGTTTAAGTCAATGATAAAGGTCATTTGTATCCAATATGGTGGTCGATTTGCACCCAAATCCCCCCTGAGACTGATTATTTAATATTTAGATATTATGTTTTTATTGATTAATTTTTTAAATTAATTTTCTACAAATATTTTTAATACAATGTTGGAAGTTAGTTTTTTTTTGAGAATTTTGCATCTGGTGGGTTTAAGGATGTAGGTTGCTGGGGTGAAGGTCAAGGGTCAAGATCGACGTAACCAACATCAAGCATGGCGACTCAGTTGGCTGACAGAACCAAGATAGTGGATGGTCATGTTTGACTTTAGACCCTGGACCATGTCTACAGATTCGGCATACTTTATACCTATAATACTAATATGGCCATCTTTGCTCTGGCCTCGAAAACTATCCCCTAAATTCCTTCCTATTAAACGTAAAGTGCATTTCAGGGGATCGTTTTCGTAACTGAGGGATCGCTGCTTTGTTGAGGGTAAAATGGGAAATTTTAAGGAAAAAACCTAATTTATAAGGGAAAAAAGGGATATTTTAAGGAAAAATAAGAAATTTTCAGAGACAATTGTTCGATTTTGAGGGAAAATTGAAAAAATTTGGGGTGAAAAGGAAAAAAAGGGAATTTCAAGAAGGCAGAGACCGGCTCCACTACTCTATTGCCAGACGTCATTGCGCTCAACATACCATAATCCTACTTCTAAAATGTGTCATGTAGAAAGGAAAATAGAAGAAATTATCGAGTTAGTGAACGCGAGAATTGGCTGTGTTGACAGGAAATTTGACAGTATGAATTAAATATCGGACTGCGTAAAAGATATAGTGAACCGAGTAAACAAGAGGATGGTCAGTGTCACGATCGAAGTGAAACAAGAAATAAGTGCGATGAAGAAGGAATGGGAGCAATTTATTCAGTAGTGGATTTCTACTCTNCGATCGAAGTGAAACAAGAAATAAGTGCGATGAAGAAGGAATGGGAGCAATTTATTCAGTAGTGGATTTCTACTCTCACCACATCTGTAGATGAGAAAAGTGGGGAAGCAATGCAAACCGTAACCACCACAGCATCTTCGGAGGATGTGGGTCTCTATTAAACTCACCCCGTACGATGGCCAGAATTCTTGGCAGGAGTACGAACACCAATTTTAAATTGTCGCCACCCTGAATGGATGGTCAGCCTAATCAATAGACAGACTGCGTGTTCGAAATAACCTCTTATTTAAAAATTGTTATATATTAGCAAAGACAGTTTATAATGTACATGTTTAAATGTATTATTAGTTTGTAATTTAATTTGAAAAGTTTATCGTCATTTTGCATTTTGCACATTCTATTACCCAATTCCGCGCACGCTTATGAGGCCCCGAACTGAGCATAATATAATCTATGTCAGAGCGACAACGACTGGATTTCCCCTACTCGTGTCGGGCTTGGAGCTATATTTCGGCGACCGGTACCTGCGACATGCCCACCATGCGCAGCTGCGCAGTCGCACCCAGTGACCAGGGGAGCCACTGGAGCCAGGCAAGATATCGTGCGGCTGTCGCATTTATCTTTGGAAAGGTGCTCCAAAGATGAGCGCGAAACCATTGCAGTTGGTTTCTTCATCGGTGTCATCGCCGACACAGAGGTAAGCCAAGCAGTAGGTCTGGCTGCACCCCACAACATGCAGGACGTCCTTGCACGAGCACTGGAGGTGGAGTTAGCNTAAGCCAAGCAGTAGGTCTGGCTGCACCCCACAACATGCAGGACGTCCTTGCACGAGCACTGGAGGTGGAGTTAGCAAGACAGATAGCCGCACTCCGACGTTCGGTACGGTTACTGACGCTGAAGAAGACGATGAAGACAGAAAAACTAAGACACTGTAGTAGTCGCAGTCGATTAGGACGGGCATTGCTTCCAGAGTCCGTGCTACAGCGCCTCGCCGCCCCCCAACCAAACGGCCAGATTGTTGGTCATGTGGACAGCTGGGTCAGCTGACATCCTTCTGCGCCCACCCAGCAATACGAACAGCAGCAGCAGAAGCAGCGAGAAAAGATTCAGTGGGAAGCAGGTGAGAATACAGCACATTGGGAAAAATTTAAACACCAATCTTAGGAGAGAAAGTTGGTGACTACTGGAGGGAAGGCACCAATATTATTATATTTAAGGTCGGTGAAACAGGATTGGGATGCAATATTGAGGGGAGCCTTAATTATGGTCCTTGCCAGATGGTCGCCGATACTGGGGCGACCATACCATCAAAAAGTTAACAGATCCTCGAGTCTTCCCCACCAGCGATCGCCCGATGACAGCATGAAACGATGCTATTTGACTGCAGTAGCAGATTAGACAACACCAATTATAAAAAAGAAGGAAGTGATCTTGAAGATTGATGAGCATAGCATAGAGCACGATGTTTACATAGTAAAAAAATTTATAAATTTCTTCTGGGGCTTGGTGTTCTACATAGGCTGGGTGCTGTATCTATAGTCGACTTGGTGTACTACGGGTAGGCATTACAGAGTTAGCGGTGTCAAAGCAGTATGATTTTTGTCCTCCCCAATTAGCTGCCCAGGGTATGTGTACAACCCACTGTGCTGCCCGCTTACGGTGGAAATGTAATTACAGGCAGACGTCAAGGAAAGTTTGTAAGATAGTTGGTTCAAATTGAGCCAGCAGAGAGGATTGGTGTCCTGCCAGGCAAAGTCGTTGTGTCCCGGATTTTGGTCTCTTCTATATATGACAGATTACTAGTTAACATGATACTTTCCTGCGATAGTGCTATTCGTTTAGAGAAGGGGGCCGTGATAGGGGTTTGTAGGTACGCCACACAGATACTTCCAAATTTTCCAGATGATTCTTGAGTAAAGCAAAGAGAATGTAATTTACCAGCAATGCTGGGGAAACTTCTTGTAAGAACAATATAAAATCTTAACTGGTGGCAGGAGAAAGGTTTCTCTGAATTTCTGTAAAGAGTAAGGGATGCCTTCTCATGTCGACCAGATGACTTTGGAATGACTAACATGACTTGACATCACATTGAAACAGGAGATCCATATTTTCTCTATATGCAGTCTGTTGTGGCACTATGCAAGCTTGAATGTTTATGGGAAGTCCTGATCTGCATTCCCTTTTAACTGTTCAGAAAGTTGTCTCCTGTTATACCTTTATGGATCAGGCACAGTAGGAGCAGCCTGGGTCACAAACTGTGGCACTTCGGTGTCGAGAATCTGTTATTCCTGACCAATGGTGGCCATCTTGGATGTCTCATTCAATGCTCTTGTTATCTGGAAGGGATGTTTCCTCAGAATCCTCTCAAAATCTTTTATATTCTCATGCTCTCTTTTTCCTTCCTACCATATGTCCCCACTTCACTCTCTTGCATTCCATGTGGGAGTAGTATTCTCCATACTATCCTTCAATGCCAGCCCCATCTATCTTGCCTGAAAAATGTTTCAGTTTATTGTCCAATTTTGCAACTTCTCTGATCATGCTCTGTCATTTCATATTGGCTTTCTCATATTCCTTCCAGTCTCATTTCACCTAGCATCTTGGCGGGGACGAGTCCCAAGCTCTGCCATTTAAAATTTGTTTTCTTCATATTCCTTCTGGTCTCCTTTCACCTGGCGGTCTAGGAGGGACATGTCTCATGCTCTGCCATTCAACCTTAGTTTTCTCATATTTCTTCAGGTTTCATTTCACCTGGCATCCTAGCGAAGTGGAGTCTCATAATCTGTCATTCCACCATGGTTTTCTCATATTCCTTGTGGCATCCTTTCTCCTAACATACTGTAGATATGAGAATCATACTCTCGTTATACCATCTTGGTTTTCACATATTCCTTCTGGTCTCCGGTCTCCTGGCATCCTGGCCGGGAAAATTCTCATGCTCTGTGATTCCAACTTGGTTTTCTCATATTCCATCTGGCCTTCTTTCACCTGGCGTCCTGGCGGGGACAAGTCTCATGCTCAGTATTGCCAATTTAATGACACAGAGAAACCTGCCCAAGCAGTATAGTCGGGATTCACACCACGCGCACATATCACTTACGCCCTAAGCCACTTATGAGCATAGTTGGCTATAATTTCAGAACCGTTTAAGATTTAGTCACCAAATTCATATAATAAGTATCATCCCATACAACGATTACCCTAAGCCTGCTTATAAGCATAATTTGCTGTAAATTCCGAAAAGTTTAAGATGCAACCCAAGTTCATAACATAGGCATCACCACCAACAACGAAGAGGAAACCACAGGGTTAAGTTTGCCCCAAGCTAACTTATAAGCATAGTTGGCTGTAATTTCCAAAAAAAATTAAGGTAGAGTCAAAAAAATCCTTAAATAGTCATTACCCCCGACAAAGAAAAGGGAGGCAGGGTCAAGAAAGCCCTAAGAACCTACTTATAAGCATAGTTGGTCCTAATTTCCGAACCCCTTAAGATAAAGTCACCAAATTCATTACATAACCTAAGCCTCCGACAGCAAAAAAACACCGCAGTGTCAAGTATGCCGTAAGCCTACTTATAAGAACAGTTCACTGCAATTTGCCAATCATTTAAGGTACAACCAATAAATTAATAATAAAGATGTCATCCCCGTGATCGAAAAGAACCGCAGAGTAAAGTATGTATTAAGCTCATTTTTAAGCATAGTTGGCTGTAATTTCCCAACCATTTGCACAATATATTTACAAAATTCATAAGAGTCATCACCCGCGTCCACGAAAAGGACTACCGGTTCAAGTATGTCCTATTCGTATTTATAAGCATAGTTGGCTGTAATTTCCCAACAATTTATGGCACAACCAATAAATTCGTAACATAGTAGGTAACACCTCCGACAAAAAAGGGCCTAAGGGACAAGTATGCCTTAAGCTAATGTAAAGCCATAGTTGACTTAATTTCCGAACCGTTTAAGATACAGCTACCAAATTCTTAAATTAGATATCAGCCCTCGAATACGAAGAGGACCGAGTGTCAAACGCTTCTTAAGCCATCTTATAAGAATAGTTTGAGGTCATTTCTGAACCGTTTAGGATACAGTCACGAAAATCATAAAATAGTTATGGGATCCCCTACAACGAAAATACAGCTGTGTCAAGTAGGCCCTAATCCCACTTATAAGCATTGTTGGTTGTAATTTCCGAACCATTTCAGATATTGTTAGCAAATTCATAAAAAAAGCCAACGTCCCCGACAATGAACAGGGCCGCTGTGTCCGGCACTTCCTATGCCCAATTACAAACATATTGGCCCGCCATCCCCCACCCACCGAAGTTATATGCATAAAATTCAAAACACAAACATGTCATCTGATGCAGAACAGGGCTATAAGGTTTAGTCAACTTTAACACATATTATAAGCACATTGACCCATTATTTTTCATCCACTGAAGCTATAGTTTTCAAATTCATAACAGAGAAATTGCCATCAAATATGAACAGGATGATAGTGTCAAGTACGCCCTAAACTCTCGTATAAGCACAGTTGGCTCTCATTTCCCACCCATCAGTGCTAAAGCGACCAGATCAACAACATAAGCATCACTTCCAAAGACAAAAAGGACCGCAGGGTCAAGTACGCCTTAGGCCTTCGTCAAAGCATCATTGGTTGTCATTTACCACCCACAGAAGCTATACTCACCAAATTGACATAATAGGCTTCCCCTACGATGACAAAAAAGGGTGGTAGGGACAGGTACACCATAAGTGCTCCACACTAAGTGCTCTTATATGTAAAGTTGTCTGACTTTACCCAAACAGCGAGGCTACGGGCTCCAGATTTGTGTAATATTCATCACTTCTGACTGTAATCAAGGAGATAAGACAAGTAGACCTTAAACCCCCTTGTAACAATTCTTGGTCAGCTATCCAAACCTTTGAAGTTCCGGAACATATAACACCCATCCATGCATGTAAAGAAAAGAAAGGTTTACAAATAGAATCATCGCAAAGTTAGAATTACATGTCGGAGTGTAGGGACTGAAATAGAATACACATATGCAATGACCTGTGCGCAATCATCTAGCAAAGGGTGCATAATAATTTCCTTCTATCCCACTACATAGATAATTACAACATAGCTTCGTATACGACCGATTCAATAGTGGTTTCAATTATTGAAACCATACAATACTGACCAGTTGTTATACAGAACTGCTCGGTGTCGGTAATGCATGAAGGCCGAACTGAGGGTTGAATGGTCGGAACTGAGTGGTCAGCAGTGAGGGGTCAGCAATGATGGGTCAGTTGTGAGGGGTCAGCACGCAAGGGTCGGGAAAGCTAAGTGTAAAAGATATGAAAACTTTCTGTACATGAAAAATCAGTCACATTACAAACAATAAAGGACTGGTATACATGTATGTAAATCACGAGCATGATTTCATAACGAGTGACAAGATATAAAACATATCTAATGGAGTCACAGTCCATAATAGTGATATCAGTGTTGTTATTATCCAAGAAGTTTAGTAACAGCTATAATTCATGCCGACATGAGAAAGAACGAATGATCACAAGGGCCAGCCGCAAAAATTACTACAATGCGTAAAGTGCGATACACATTATGCAACTTGTAAATACTATGTTCCTTTGCCTGCAAAAAACAAAGATAAATTTAAATAAATAGTCGCGCAAGAGATATGTCAATGTTACGCACAAACGCAAAAAGATATAATAAAAATCATAAAAAAATTTAGTTATTATTATTAAACAGCTATTTTTCTTCCGCAAGCATCGAATGCCAAATGTCACATAAATCTAAAATACTTTTGCAAAGCCAAGATGCACAAGGGAGATAAGGATACCACTGCTACTCACTGATGCAAACTGATATAAAATTAAAATGTAAGGGAAAATTTTCATAAGCACTTACCAACCATTGCAATCACATATTGCACAGGCGTCGGGTGTTGTACGATGCTTTAGATGACGCTAGAAAAGACCAGACCGTCCTGGTCAGTATATAAGAATAGCAAACTTGTTATGAATGAACCGAGTAAAACGAAACCCTCGAACTCAGAGTACAGGCAGCACTCAGAACACTAGCATCAGAATGCTTCCGAACTGACTGACGTTGTGCACACAACTAACATCATCGGAAAATATAGGGCTACACCAGGCGTTCGGCCGGCGACGCGAGCACCTTGTAGTTCTCGGAAAGTCGAAGGATGGTACATAACAATGCCCGAGAGAGATGCGTCAGGCTCCAGGGCTGCCGACCAGTCAAGTCACACATTCATGTCCCTTTATGAGAGGAATTCTGTGATACAGTACACGTTATCAATTTATTTCGTTTAATACATCAAGCTGTAAATATTAGAATGTCTGTTTAAATATCGCTTCGAATAAACTGGTGTTGGTAGAGGATATCGCTTCTGTCCACCCTTCTCACATTTAGGTCTATAAAAGCAGTTCGCACAACCAACACACATCGTTCAGAACTGTTTTCTCTACTCCAAATAACATAGTGAATGACGGAATGCTGTTCTAGTGGCCAGATAATTTTATCGGCTATCGTGGCATTTGGGAAGCAGACGCTGGTTTATGTTATATCGGGAGCAAGCAGCAGCAGCAAAAGGATGACAAAGTATCTTCAACACTGAAAGATGAACGAGTTTAATTAAGATGAAAGGCTGAATTTTCCATTTCTCAGGCTAGACACCGATAGACATGATAAGGTAACATATTTCAGTCAGCAACGATGCTGATGTCAAAATCACACAGCCAGCAGTCATCCACTGAGACAGCCCGAGACGAACAACGCAAACTAGCATGCAGTGTGATTAGTATACAAGCGAACATCATGTAAAACGGATGACATTTCGTTGACGAACAGTGTGGTGGAAAGCAAATCGTTACGACTACATTCATCTACTACAATCGTGCACTCTTCTACAATATGAAGGCAAAAACTATGGATGAAGACTTACTTTCTATAACACCATCAGCAACATCAACATCGAAAGGAGTCATGAAGAGTCGTTACAAGCATAAAGGCATAATTGTTACTATTGTGGAAATACTTTTATCACAAGTTGTAATTCACACTGACATGAAGGTTTTCATTGTATGTTTAGCACAGCATATGTATTATTTTATGTAAAGTGTATAAATTATTTCAGTGTTATGTATTTGTCTTAACCAATGTTCATATTAGGCTCTCCTCCATCGCTAGTAAAAAAGTTACCAGATTTTGACTAAATCTGGAAAAGAAATTATATTTTTGTGTAGTGTCAAGTCTCGAACTCAGGTTCCTACCGGCGAATGCTTGAGCAATACACAGATGGTCTCGCCATCTTCGTTTCTCCTTTCAACCGGTAGAAAGCGTGACCATCTTCCGCTAGGAATCGTTGTTTCATTCGGCCATCTTCGTTTCCCCTGTTACCTGTCAAATAGGACACCAACATCTTTTGTGTTACATATGGTGGTTGCTAGGAGCACTCAAGTCGATACTCATGAAAATATAAGGACGTGCAGCATGTGGATTACTCAAACCATTCATGAAGCACTTGGTGTAAGTAGCTCAAAAAATTCCAGACGCTTGAGCTGTTGATCCAACCACCAACGAGGGTTCCAGTTCGACGCTACTGAAAGCACAGTGGCACTATATCAGCGTCGTTTGACTTTGGGGATTAAAGGTGACTGAAGACGAGGGCATGCCTTCGTTTTCACATTCGTCGAAGTCGAATCCGCAAAAGGTTTTATGATCACTTTTGTGATATAAAAATTTTCTAAAAACAATTCAGAATTTTTGATTTCAAGGAATAGATTTTGCTCGAGGTAGTGGCCAAAGGTAAAGGTCAAAGACGCATTACATCATACAAGGCAAAATATGAGGCCAAGATCATATGATGTCATCCAAGGTCAAGGTCATGGTTGTTTGTTATCATGGTTCCTGCTTTTGTGAGTGAGGCAAATAAATTTTCTCAGAGTTTTCCATTATTATTTTACTAACAAACTCGAGGATTATAACCCTTCACCCCCAGTGTAGATGTCGTCTGAAATAATGATCAAATGTCAAGGTCGTAAGTCATCATGGTTTCTGCTATTGCGAGCGGGGGCAAATGGATTTTCTCAGCATCCTAGCATGTTTTTCCTTCAACCTGAGAAATAGCATCTGGGTGCCCTTTCACACCTGTGTATCTCCTCCTGGCAGTAGGAGCTAGTGTAGCCTTCCTGGCAGTTAAAGCGTGGCTATTACCGATGTTCTTACATCTACAATTTTTACACAGCTCCTTCTTGTTCATTGCGAGCGGGGACAAATTGACTTCCTCCGAGTGTTCCTGTGGTTTTCCTCATCCTTAAAAATATATACTTCTATAAAGTATTTAAAACGAGATAACTTTATTACCTAGCATTGTATAAATTAATTCCTCTAGTAAAGGGTAGTGCATGAGTGACTCGACTGGTCTGCCAACTTGGAGTCTGACTCGGCTCTCTACTTCTGTATGTAACATACATTCGACTCGTTGAGACCTGCACAGTGCCTACACCGTCAGTCGATCACCTGGCTACCTTTCATATTCTCGAGATATTATTTGATCACACAATGTCGGACAGGATGGGTGCGTTCCACCACCAGTGATGCGGGTTGTAAGTGTTAGCTGTAATTTGAATTTGACGGTTTCATTCCGATCTGTTTGTAAGAATATCGTTTCCTATTCTGCCGTACTGGTCAGGGATGCCGCGTCTAAATAAGAAGCATCATATGCGTCGTACAACGCTTGATGTACATATGTGCAATATGCGGTGGTTCGTAAGTGCTTATAACTAATTTCCTTTACTTTTTAATTTTATATCTATATGCATCTGTTTGTAGTAGGGTCGACATTGTCGCTCTCTTTACTTCACGACTCTGCCATAGTACTTTATTTTAGTCTAATTTGACGTTAGTTGCTCGAAGCTTGCACATTATGCATTGATTGGTAGTTGAATTCATGTGCCTCTGGACCTGAACGTAGCTCAGTCAGAGTGTGTACGTGGTTGGAATTTTCACCATCTTTGATTTGGTTTTTTTTTCTTAGTTACCTTCCTTAGATTCTACTTAATTCCTACTTGATTTAGTCACAGGCAATCAAATTATATTTTAATCATTCTCGACCATTCCACCCGATTTAGCACGAAAGCATACTTGTGCAAAGGTCCATCCTATGCTATGCAACAATATTTTAAATGCAAAAGTCTGTTCAAATGAGATGATCGGCTGAAGAGACATATCAGTGATTTTAAAGGCAGAGTTCCTGCCGCTAAGAAACGCCCAGTACGAGCTATTTGCTATACCACAACGAATAAATTCTACCTATAGTTTTAAATGATCATGTAATTGGAAATAACTTTGTTGGTACGAAATACATGTGTAAAAACATCGACCACATTTCGGAAAGTATATTTAATCAATTAAGAGAAGAAAATGAAGAAGGTCCCATAAAATATAATATTTGGCAGCAGTGTACCTATAAAGAACCTTAACCTTTGAATGAAGAAAACATCCGGCGGGCATTAAAGACTGGAAAAGAAGCATTGTACAATGATGATGGTATTTCAGAGGCTGGAGAGGTCTAGAAAGAAGATCTATGTCATCAAGAATAAGAGTATATGGTTAAGAGTTATGGGTGGATGCTTGCTAGCGTAGACTGTCTTAAGCTGCGTATAAGAAAATTTTACTATTTATTTGAAAAGTGAGCATGTTTCTGGAAAGGCACTACGTTTATAGTATGGAGAATTAAATTTTTCAATTTATTAAATGCTTATGGTCTGATGTACGTAATAACAAATGTTTTCTTACTATGAATAATCAAAAGTGTTTTATTTCTTGTAAGTTTTGATGCACCTTGTCCTAGGATTCCTTCATTCTCTGATAAGGGTTATGGTAGCCTTGGTTTTCAGATCTGCCACTACAAGCTGATACTGTAAGTGAGCATGATGATAAAAATTAATGAAAACGTGTTGGAAAAATATGGTGTTTTGAAAGTTAGTACTTAAATATTTCTAGGGTAGATCAATCACTGATTGCGCATAATAACTGGCACTGTAGCAAAGGTATATGCTAAAGCGAACAGAAAAATGGATTGATACTGATAAACGTTCTAAGAAGGTTGTATGTAGCGGTATTGGAAGTAAGCTCCTGAAGTGTTAGAAATTTGACACTCCGACATAAGGGATAGGAGGACGAAGGCTGAGTCAAGTCTAGCGAGGCCTGCTTTAATGCAGTATATTGCGAAGAAAAGTCTTACATAAATCTCTATATACCCATTCCATATCTAATACACCACAGTTATTTTTTTAGTAAACACAAATGATAAACTAAATAGAAGATCTTGATGTTTAAAGGACAAGATAATATATATTATAATCAACGATTGCAGAATTAATGGAATCCAATTTTGTGGTTTTAGGGGACCGAGTAATTAGCAGGCTACAAAATCGAGGGGGAAATGGTAGAGCATGAATAAAATCTAACATGATGGCTTGTGACAAACTCAAGTAGGACTAATGAGGAATCAAAGGATGGTGACAAAGAAAACAACAATATCAAAGATAGTGAACATGGTGTGACAGAGCATGAGAGAATGTTTGTTTCGTCAGCTCGCATGGTAGCTTAAAAAAATTAAATCATAGCATAGATGTCTGACATGGAATGATAAAGCAGAAGTACATAGGAAACATAACGGCGATGTTATGAATGATGGTGTTAGGAATGGAAACTAAAATGGCTGGCATGGAGTAATAAAGAATGGATATAAAACAAGATGGTNATATATAACAAGATGGTGGATGCTGCACAGATGATAAGGAATGACTGAGCATGATGTAATAGTGACTAAAATTAAATGGAATTAAAGAGGGCAGTCGGTGTTAATAATGTAATTTCTCCCTCGATGTTAGGGATATTTTCGATTTTGTGATTTTCTTCTTAGATGTTTTGGGATAAAGGTCATGTAGGATCAAGATTGACATAAAAAAAAAGGTTTGCTTAATCAGCAACTCCTCTGGTGGTGAAATCGATAATTAAAACACTATCATTGTCTAGGTCATGAAAATCAAAACGATTGACAAACGAAAAAAATTTATATGGTTTGTAGAGTGCATTCGACAGAATGAGAAATGGAAGGGAGTAAAGACATGTCGACTTATTAACCAATGAGAAAAATTGGTGTCGGGTCGAACGAGCGTGACTAATAAAAAATTAAATCACTTTTAAGGGGCGAGTCAAGCACAAGTAACAAACCAATGAGAAACCTAGGCAACGGGTGTGGACGAGAATTGACTAATTAAACAATAAGAATCATTGCCGAGCGACAGTCGTCTGCTGAAGGTGGTGCTGATCAAACTTCCAAAAAGGTTTTTTAATACATTTTTATTAATAATTGTTTTAATAACATGTATTAATTTATGGTATTTTGTATTTTTTTATAAATTGTTTTTTTTTATAAATTTTATATTGAAGTTATACTTTTTTTGTCGCGTTGAGGGTAAAGTTTAGTGTGCAATGGAAGTTGCGTGCGCACAGTGAAACGAAATTCGACAGTGAACGTAGTACGGTTATGACCCAATGCGGATGCGTGTATCGTCTAGCTATATACAAACGCAAGGTACACACCATAGCGCGCGGTTATATGTAATACCGACATAAAATCACTTCACGTAATAAGCAAATTGAAAAATGTTTCATTTATATGAGTAATTCATTCTGAATATATATACATTTGTTATTAATTAATTTTTCTTACATTGTGCCTTTAAAAATTTGTTAGTGACAAAAAGTGTGTAGTAAAATTTGGGAAAGTGTTTTCAAGTAATTGAGATTGATTTTTGTAATTATAATTTTATTAAGATAAACTTTTATTGGCGCATTGAGGGTAAAATTTTAGTGTGCAATAAAAGTTGCGGGTGCAAAACGGACACTATTTCCGTGTACAACAGTAGTAGGGGCATACATGGGTAGAGGTGAGGATAAGTTTCCGATGATTTTAAGTGGAGATTTTAACGTCAATTTAAGCTTAGAAATTTCTGGTCCACTTATCAACTATTTGCTCGATAATTTACATCCATCCACAAATAATGACCCCACAGTTTTACAACATGACACGGCACCTACACTGATGATGTAATTACGCAATATTTGCATAACGTTTCTACAAGAATATTTGTATAATATTTCAGTTATCACAAACCAATTGTAACTCACATGCCTATTTAATCACTACCAGAAGAACCAGTGGAAAAAGGTTAATTTAATTTAGAAATATTTTAATATTTTTTAAACTGTATAAAATTAAATGTTTTTTGAATTTTTTTATATTCTTTAAACAAACTTTATTAATTGTAATAAATGACTTTCTTCGGTCATGTAATAGTTTTCCTACTTACATAAATTATTTGCTTACGTTATAAAAGTATATTTTGGTCACGTTTAAGAAATATAACTTCTAACACGCGTACATAATTTGCTATACATTTTTAGTAATTTTTAAGTTATTATGAAGATTTTTGAAGTTTCAGAATTTTTTATATTTTAGGTTTCAGTTTAAAAGTCATAGGTCGTGGATATAGGGTTTTGTGTCTTGAGTCTTGAGTCTTGAGTCATTTGTCTTTACTCTAGAGTCAATGATCCCGTTTTAGTCTAGAGTCTTTGAGTCGAGTCTCAAGCTTTTTTCTGGTAAACAGTTGGATATTTGAGAAATTATTAGGAATTATTATTTACATTTTGTCTTCAAGATTATTCAAGGTCAAGGGAAATTTCAAGATCAAAGTCATTGGTATCTAACGTGGCTGACAAGATGGACACTGGCCCGCTTAGCGAGGGATTCTGCTAATTTTTGGGAATTTTTTAGGTTTTAATGTCATCCATTCTTACTACAATGTCACTAGATACAGGATCAAGATCAAGGTCCAATTTCAAGGTCACAAGTAAAAAACGAGCTCCCCATAACCTTTGAATGGATCTTTTTTGCAAAAAAAAAATAAAAGAGGGCTGTGAGTTTTAAGGGTAAAAAAAGGGTAATTTTTATGGAAAAAGTCCAAATTTTAAGCGGAAAGTAGTCGATTTCGAGGGAAAAAGGAAAACTTTGAAAGAAAACAGGTAATACAGGGAATTTTAAGATGGTGGTAGTTGGCTCTTGGCGCCGAATTCTGAATCCTTTATGCCTGATTTCTCCAAATTATTCTCCTTATTTGGGTAGTGTAACATTATATGCTCGACAATTTTTTAGATATTTATTTTTTGTGACATATTGTATTATTTGCCAGTGTTGGTGGGTGCGGAGGGATGAAACTAGGTGTACGGGATGAGCGAGGGGTACGGAAGGACAACATTATATGTTCTTCGATTTTTTTATGTTATCGATTTTTTGGAGATTTTTTATAACAATTTCTTGAGGAGGGAGTGGTAATATGAACTTGGGTAAGGATTATGTGAGAGGGGTGATGGCGTTCGGTTAAAAGAATAGAACCCCCCAAATATTTTCAATGGCTCGAAAATAGCCTTTCGGGTTCTCGCTATTGTATACAATGGAGTATGAACTTTAAATGGAAACAGAAAATTTCGAGTAAAAAAGACAGGTTTCAAGGGGAAAATGGTCGATTTTGAAAAATTTTAAGGGAAAAATGGGAAAGTTTCAAGATGGTGTACGGATTTCTCATATGAGATGTCATGTCCCAAAAACGAATATAAGCACACGACTAGTGTTGTAAATATGAGTGGATGTACAGGTTGTATCTAAATTAGACCGTCAAACTTCGACCGTGGGTCTATCACAAGAAAAGTAGAAAATAGACACGCACTCACACACACATACATATATATATAATAGTTATGATATAAAATGAATACTTACGTCGGTTCATATCTTTGAAGTTTGACTTGAAATACTATTAAATTACAGATATTTTTGAATATTCTTCAGATGGAACAGTGAGTGTATGAACAATATGAATAGGAACAAAAATCTCTAAACAGAAGAACAACAACGACAACGGTCCGTTTATGACATCTAATTTTTCATGGAAAGAATCACAGTTACTGCCCCTTTATTTCGACTTAATCTCTATGACGCTGCAACATTCTTCGGATTTAAAGTTGGATTATCAACCCCATACCGAAATAAACTTTACTTTACACTTTTACCAGACATTCTTAGGTATTTGTAATAAACTAATGATTGAGGTAGAACTTCAAATATATGCAACGTCCTAAGAATTCACTTCAGACCATAGGTCGTATATAAGTTTTCACCTTCGTTTTTCGTGACTTACCTGGAACCGAAATTTATTGGCCTAATTTAGAGTCTAGCATGATATTTATATACATAGATATTTATATCTCAACATATATTCATGTACATAGAGATGTAATAGAATTTACGCAATCTTGAGCTCTTAACTGTCAGTTGAATTGTGGTTATGTTTTTAGTTACTTTGTATTTTGAGTTTTAATTTGTTTACTGCCAGTTGGATTCTGGTCATGTTTTACGTTTATCGCAATGTGTTCAGTTTTTTTTAGTTGAATGGTAATTTTTCTTTAATGGAATCAAATTTATACAATTTAATTACACTGCAATGCCACCAATAAGACAGAACAATTAAAGTCGCAGAACTCGCAACGCTACAAACGAAATTAATTTTAGATATAATCTAACTGCAGAGCAACGCGAACCACAAGAAGAAATTCAACGGTATCGATTGTCACAAATACGTTCAACACGTACACAAGATGAAATAGAAAATGCAAATGAAGCCGATATGCAGCGAATGAGACATCATAGGACAGTAGAAACTAATCGCGTGAGAATGAATTTGAATAATCGTGTAAGAAGACAAACTAATGTTGAGTTGAATACACGTCGAGCAGAATTACGCTACAATGCGGTAACTGGTTAAGTGCAGACCAATCCGTTGCCATAGGATCAATGAGCGTTGTGTTCCACATTGTAAGGCATTGAAATACAAAAATGAAACCCCTGGATTGTGTTGCGCAAGTGGCAAAATCAAATTGAAGCCGTTGGTCCCACCGCCATTAGTTTATGGAGCAGGAACAAATTCTACACATTTCTTGACACGTCAGAAAGGCATACGGAATAAAGTAATTAAAAACGGAAAAGTATTAAGGCGTGTGGTCTGTAAAATAAGAAAAACTGGCCAGTAATGAAAACAAAATTCCAATAGAAAATTTTGAGCTTGGTGAAGCGGTATGAAACATTTTGTGTCACTTCATAGGGATTGTCAAGCAGTTAAGTGTAATCAACACCTGGTGGGTAGGAATTGTGACCGAAAAACAAAATATTTTTCGGATATTAAATGTTAAAGCCAGGATTCTAATCGAAAATTGGAAGGAAAATGTAGTACCAATATTATTCGAGATTCTGACAAAGACCAAAATATAAGAGTGATACCAGTTTCGTTTAAACATGCTTCTAGACATTCCTGAGAGGTCAACCTTTTTTAATATTACATTTTGTAGCTCGGGTGGTTCACAAATGACAGTCTCACAAATAAACCATTGCTCTCATTCTACCTCTTCCTAGCGTTTTAGAGAGAAGCAGTCCTATGTGGTCGGTGGTGAAAGAAAAACTTAGAAAGCAGGATTTAGTTACTGAGGAAATGCTTATTCTTGCCATTATTTTATAGTGTTTGGAAAATGGACAATCTTTCCAAAACAGGAGTTCTTCTTATCATTATATTGTGACGAATTTATACAAGGAACACGGGAAAAGACAACACCTATTACTTCGTTTTCACCTGGTTTAATAATTATCCTCATTATTGAACATGTTTCAAATTTATGCCTTGAAGGAACTGTCGTTATTTTATTTGACCACGCAACTATAAACTTTCTTTCATGTTAAAAAAAATATTAACGTTCCAGAGACAGTTATGTAATTGTCGAATAAAATAATATAAATTCACTGAAATGCAATTCCAAACCTATATCAATTTTCGAATAAAATATTTTTGAGTGAATTTAGTTATTACTAAATTGTTTACGCTGTTTTATGAGGTTAATAAAATTAAAGATGTCTTTAAGACCCCTTGTTGGAAAATAATACGATTAATAGAAAATATTTATTTCTAAAAGCTTCGTATAGTATTCTGAGGTTTGTTAATTATATGCAACTAATTATTTAAAAATTTTCTAAGCACGCATATTTTATTGTAAAAATGACATAGCAGGCACACAATTGAAGCTTAATGTCAAAAAAAAAAAAATCTAGTGTGATCTCCCCGTTGTTGAGCATTTTACGGGTCTCCTGCCTACGGTAAGAATATATACATACGAGTGTTTTTGCCTTGAACATGAAACACTATCTCAACCAGCCCGCAGCTTGGTGAGTCACGATGTGCCGTATCAGTAGTTACCGAAAATCCAGTAAGCTTGTTGGTTTTCAGCTTTGTCACGGCATAGCCATTACACAGTTCCTGTAGCTTTACTTGTCGTTGTGGTAATCTTCACTCTACGTGTTTTGATATGCAAGCCAAAATTAAATCTCTGTTTTAAAATAATAGGAAGCATCGCGACAAATCGTATCTCAGTACTTATGTTACTCTATGAGCTTATTAGGTTTGGAAACAGACGGTGTAGATGACGTAAATAACCGCTTCTGGCACGCTGCGTTTCCACTACTGGCGCGTGGTAGGTAAATTGATCTGTTCTTTGACGTGTTTGCAGCATCTCAGGGATGTATATAGGTTTCTGGCACCACACTCCTGGCTTATTTTTAAACACATTAACATTTAAACAAATCATATTTTGTGACGGCATCATAATTGAGACAGTAATTATATTTTCTAATTGTGTTTTTTAAATATTTTCATTCTTGCTTATTTTTGTAATACATAAAGTTCGTTTTGCCTATATTTTAACAGCGTTTGGAAATATATATGCCCAAACTGTGCATTTTGCAGCTTCCTCCTCTTCCATTACACTCTACTTGCCCAGGCTGTTAAATATAGTTCGTTGAGTATTACATTTTGAATATAAAATTATTAATTAATTGCATGTATCGGAAGAAATTTATCGACGGTTATATTTTGAAAATTTAAAAAAAGTATCTTTATATTACTTAACATTTTTGTTATTTTGTTTTCTATCGATAATTACTGAAATGGAATGTGAGATATTTATTTGTTTCCACCAAATGTTGTTTATTTTATTCACCTAAGCTCTTGTGTATTTGTTAGAATTTTTTCAATACGACATAAGTTTAAAGTCTTAAAGACACGCAAAAAAATGTCTTATTATTCATAATTGTATCATTTAATTCAATACGATTTAATTTATTCTATGATAATTTCGGCGCAGCAACATTAATTACATCTACACATGCTTGGAGAGTTCATCTGGAAATATGAAAAGGAAATTTATAAAATATTAATCACTTGAAACATAAAAAGCATTCACATACGACATTTCCTCTACACTTTCAATCGATGTGTTATCAAGCGAAATAACTATCGTAAATAGTAGTAAACACGCTAAAAGGCCATATAAATGAGACCGTTTAGATACCACAATAAAATAGAAGCCGCTGAGTCTGTTATATATTTGAAAACATGTAATAATATACGTAAAGTTACAAAACATAAGGGAAAATACCCTATCTAAAAAAGTAAATTATCATGCAATCCATACTGAAGCTTTTCAGTCTTATAGGTTTGAACTTTATTGTTCTTGTGCTTCAGATAATATTTTAGATTTATATGTTATTTTCATGTAACGAAAAAAAAATATATATAACAAATTAGATCATTTCCAGTCTCATAAAGAAAACAAACTAAATAGGCTTAATTCAACACAATAATCTAATACATGTTTTGTAGGATTTTGCGCACTTTGCCCTCAAAAGTCGGTCTGCAAATTTTAGAAAGTACAATTTTCTACGCGTTCAATGCAGTACCACGTGGTTAAGATTCAAAATAATGTGTGATCACCCAAGACCGCAATACATGCTGTTAAAGGGGCTATGATGTTAAGATCAATAGTGTCGATATTTTATTGGAAATAGAGTCCGATCCCTGTACCATTGCCATCCGAAAATCCTTGATTTTTATTGGAGGCCATAAAAATTTCTTAAAGTAACACCCTAGTTGAGCTTCTAACAAACACGATTGGTTTCTTTATGGGAACCTGGCTAGTTAATCGAAATTCATTTGTCCAAAATTTCCTAGTAGTCGTTTAGCCATTAAGTTAAAGCCGCCACAAGAGCCCAAGGGCTGGTATGGCGTTAATGTAAACCAGAGTCTAACCCCACATGTATGTTTTTCGACAATAAAGAATTTTATAAATTGTAAATTGTTCATCAATAAAGCCCACGTTGACATATGACGTCATCCTTAAAACAAGTAATGTTTCTCCTGTGCATCCTTTAAAAGCTTGGCATAATGTTGGAGTATAGCATTATCTGTACAACTCACTAGGAATTCGGTAGTAATGTGAACCCCTGTGCACGTTATTAAAATATGTATCAGTTTACTACTATGTTCAGTTAATTTGTGACACGTACGTTGCTTCTGATTGTTAAGTTTTTTACGTGCACAGATATCTTTAAATGAAATAATAATAATACATATCAAATTACATGCATTCGTATAAATTTATTAAAAAAAATTTTTTGTTCAAAATATTCTTTAATACTTTTATATTTACATACATTCATCTTCCTGTGCTAAGATAAATTAACTGCAGCCTTTAACGTAATTGATGAAATTCGTAGCAAATAAAATGTCCAGAAATCAGTTTCCACCTACTGACGATCAGTGAAATGGCATTTAAATAGAAAAATATATTTAAATATAAAGGTTTGCAAACACTTAATAGAAACGTGGAAAGGGCTACAAATTAGTTATACAAGTTTCACACAAGTGAAGAGCAGAATGTTTGGATCAGATTCTTTCATAGAAGCAGAGAATATAAATAAAACGTTGCAAAACCGATGATGTGTGTAAGCCGCCCAAAATTTTGCCGCCCCAGACCAAGATTCCAACACATTCATTAGCATTGTCGTCAATGATGCAGCTGGGGTGAACTTACTCTTCAAGTCTTAACGATATCTAAGCACGCCGGGAAACACTTCAATGTCTTAACACTTACTTGTCCATTAATGACTAGCACCGCGATCCTTTAATACAAGTTCAATTGTCTGTGGCATTTATAGTAAAATAACGGTATTTTCTTGTTGTTACACTCCTCACATTTCCACTGCTATTGATTTACTTATATATACAGTCCTTTGGGGCTGGGAAGATTCACCAGACACCGGAAATATCAGTCTGTGGGGATGTGCAGATCTTGGGCCTCCGTCGTAAGTGATTGATCTGCCCCCAATTATCCTATGATTCAACCCCGTGTAAAATATTTTGTATAGGGTCGATGAGCGATTACGATAAAATGTCCGCCAACTGTATGTCATGGACAAGCACACTTCCCCTTCAATTGTTTAATTTTTTTTGCGTAGGTAGAGAATCATTGATTGTGTTTGCAGCACTGCGTCGTAGACTACGCAAATGCATATTTTACAGACCGCCGTTACAAAAACTGATGTACTAATTTGAATTGCATTTTACTGCTCCATTTAATTTTTGCACTTACGTGAATTAAATACCCGTTCGTTAATATGATTGTGCAAAAATATCAATAATATGGTCAAGAGAAGTGCTCAGAAATTGTGTTTTTGAAAGAAACATTTGCAATTACGTATAATTGAAAGTGTAGAAATATTAATCTCGACTTATTTATATGGGTGAGATCGTATAGTTGCCACTACAAAGAATTTTCTTCAAGAAATCTATCGAAATGAAGCAACATATATAGATGCAGTGAAATATACATTTATCGCTTAACTCTGAATATTCTTAAAGGAAAAAATTTTAGTTTACTTATGGATACTTGTATGAAATAAGAACTTACTACCACAGTCATACATAAGTTCCTGGACTGGTGGTCTGGTACTCCGAGTGTTAGCAGCGATCATGAACTGATTGGCCCTACAATGCCTAAAGCCAACACTTTTGACAGAGATATATGTAAATCACGTGTTGCTTTGCTGGAATATGTCAAATATATTTACACTGAGTTTAAGATCTAAACCCAGGTTAATCATTACAGTGGCTTTCAGAGTAAACTTCCTTGATATTGCTAGGTTTAGAACTCTTGGTATGATACACAATCAGTTTCTGTAGTCAGCCTAACTAAGTGGTAAAAAATTATTATTTAATGAGTACCTATTACAACTTGACGCAGCTCGCGTGAGTTTATTCCATTTATACTGGGCCTCATGATAGGCGGTTAATTGAACTTGAGGTATATTACTGCAGGCTTATCTAGGCCTCACGTTGGGTAGTAAATTAACTCATCTCGTTTTGGGTTAATTGAATAGCGTTGCGCCCTACGTCCGGGCACTACTTTAACTTGAGGTAGGCCCCACAGTTGGGCGCGAAATTAACTCAATGCAGTTACCGCCACTGTAGAAGACATGGTGGTTCATATGGTCAGAGTTAATGTCCCCCAGGCACCGACTATAAACTGCATGGGGGTTGTGGGAATTGTAATGAGGTAGACTATCACTGTTGTATTTTGAAGTAACGGTGATCCTCTACAAAGTATGGGAAATTGCAAAATTTAAAAGTAATTACTAACCTAACGTTTGAGATGTTCTTCCCGTTACCTCTGTTGTCCAATCATTTTCTTCATCTGGAAGTTCTGGATTTCCTGTAGAGGGCTGTTCGTCTGTGCCTGCAATAGAAAAACAGTTCTTTTTAACAAGTTACTGTGACAACAGATTCTTATGTTTACTGGATTTGTTTCCCAGAAAATAAATTAAATCTATATGGTATTATAAATTATCAAGAAATTCAGCTATACTAGAATAACGTGAGGCAATTTAATTTTTACATTTGTTTACCAATGTGTTATATTGAAAGGATAACAGAAAAACTGTTCTAATATTAAGTATGCACACTTTCTAAAAACTGAACTGAGATAAGTCTTAAAAACATGAACGTGGATGTGCAAACAAACACTATAATTCTGCCAAATAGTAAACGCAAAAAAAATTAATTTAATTAGTAATTGGTGTCAAAATATTGAAGAACATCCCTAACGGTCTATTATGTGATTCAAATTTCCAGCAGAGAATTTGTTAGTTACAAAAGTTCCAGAGCGTTTCATGTAAAAAATAAGAAAGTGCTTTTTGATTTAACGACATTTCTGCGTGCTTCTTAAATCCTGAGTCACTCTGCTTTTCTTTTCCGACTACGTTGTGTATATTTAGAGCATGTAAGTAATATTACGGTTATATCTCCTATATAACGTACATATTTAAATCCGTGTTAATGTTCGAATGTCGGAAGAACGCGCAAAGCCACTTCACAAGAAAGCGGAACGTAACGTAGTACCGCATTTTATTTTATAACGGTTTTCTCAGATATGAAAACTTTGAAAGAGTAGTAAACCGATTCTGTGTAACGTAAAATGCTAACTGAGAAATTTTTTCCAGTAACTTCTCCTCATATTGAAGTAAAATTAATTAAGTTTCCGTTCATTAACTCACCTGTGAGATTGAATTCCGTGGTAGTTATCACATTCTGTTCTGGTAGTTAGCATTGTTTATTAGCAAAGGGCTCTACTGTGTATCTTTATGTCTTCCTTTTCATAGTTAAACTTGTAATGCAAATTTGGGGGGAAATAACATCGCATGAATCAAGACTTCAGTGTTTTTATAAAGAAAAGATTGTAATTAACTACATTTAACTGTTCACTTAGTTGAATAATTTCAGATATATAATATAAAGTAATAATTCACAACATCAGTTTTCACGTTTCCTTTGCAGCTACTGAATGAAAAGCCTCTTACGTATCTTCTATCTGCTCCGGTTTTAAAAAAAATCATTACAAACATTGTCACAAGATGAAGCTGTATTAGGAAAATGAAATTTGCGTGACTTGTGATTTTAATTAGTTCCTATAGCAATTATAATTTCCATAATGATTGTAAATTTTCTATTTGTAGATACGTTTTCATAGTGGTTTTCGGAAATGTCTTTCACAGAGAATTTACAAATTACTCTAAATATAAATATTTCGTAGTGGCAATAAAAATTAATGTGTTTATAATTAAATATAAGTCATGCTTCGATTCGTATATGACTGATCGTTTTACGATGGTATTTCGAAAAGACTAGCCAGCTGCCTGTCACACGACTGCAGTGTGGAAAGATATGTTGGGCAAGATATGAGGGGTGGGTGAAGGAGGGCAGTCAATTTTTTCGTAATGGTTAGTTGTCGGTCTGGCAGGGGGGTCTGAGGGATGAACAAGTGATGGGGACTAATTTGATCTGTTGCTCGTTTTTTAGATTTTTAGTGACTTTTCTCGATTTTATAATAATGACCAAGGGGAGGGGGTTGGTTAAGCTGGTGAGGTGAGTGTGAGTTTGACATTATACGTTGCTTGATTTTTTTTATAATAAATTATTATATTTTGTGGAATTTTTGTCGACTTTTAATGAATGGAAGGTTGGTAGGTAGAGGTAGGGGTTAGTGGTTATGTAGACTGGATGAGTGTGAGGTTAATGGTATATTTTCTTGAAATTTTTATATTTTTTTGTGTCAGCTTTTTTTTTATGATAATTGATTTGGNAAAGTGATTTTTTCAAATGTTGTAAAAGGGGGTAGGGGTGGGGTGGGGTTCAATGTTTCTTTTGAATGAAACATTGAAAATTTATTGGTTGAAGGAAATTCTGAGAGGAATTAAGGAATTTTTGTTAGGAAAATGGGGAATTAAAAGTTTCCAGACGCCTCCACTGCATCACAACCTCCAGCCTTTTAGTCCGGACCTACTAAACCTATCTGCTTTCAAAAACAGAAAATAATATTTTGTAGGAATGTGATGGCAATAAGTGATATCCTAACGGAAGATTTCACATTTTCTCAAAAATGTGGGTATGGAATTTTTTAAGTAAACTAGCCTTCATTAAATAAAAATACATCTTTAGACCATTATATCAGTGTGTAATACTATTTTTAAGGAAGCAAACTTAGCAATTAAAACTTGAATTGAAGACTAGAAAAGATATGGTTACGATTTCAGTGCGTGGCCATTTCATGTAAGTTTTCTTTCTTATTTTGGAAACACCAATGTTACATAGGTACTCTTAATACAGCAAGAAACTCATCAAAGTTTTGTAGCAACTTCACATTAAACAAAATTCAAAAAAAGTCCAAATTCAATTATTAACCAGTATTTCGAAATTTGTTGAAACCGTTTGGAAAAATTTATCTTACAGTGACACAAGCTTCCCGTATAGCTAAAATTTTTTGTAAACGTTTTGAAATAGCAAAATGTTTTTTTATTTGTCGATTAAAAAACAGGCGTCAGTTGTATTTTTTATCTTTGGAGCCTTATAATAAGGGTAGAACATTTTCTTAGACAAAACGTTCTTTGTGTTTCCTGCGATGATCATCTAATGCGGGTATCACAAAACATATAGTTAAATTATTTTCATGTGAGGAATACTCTACTTAAAAAAAAAGTATTTGAACTTTATGAAATGTTTCTACAAACAATTTACATTTTATGCACAAGTCAAAGTAGTGTTAACGGATAAATAATATATAATTTTTATATTTGTATCAGGCGTCACATAAAATAATTTTTTTACGGGAATAATTTTTGTTCTACGTTGGATGAGTATTGAACAATGTGGGTTTTATTCCACCCTTCTTTCTCACATTTAACTCCGTGGAATTTTACAATAATAAATGCTTACCTGGGTGTAATGTGGTTTCCTGCAACGTCTCCGGCGAATAACTTGGCTGCTCAAATGAAGCAGGGTAAACCTCATGATTTAAATGGTCATGCTCTGTTGTATACTTTTCTCCTCCTACTGAATATCATACAAATAATAACAATTCTCAAGAGAAACAAGCATTTAAAAAACTAGCAATACATAAATACAACATGTGTATATTTTCGGAATGTAGATATAATGCACATCATGAATAAAAACTTAAATTTAAATATTACAATTATAGGGTATTTCTCTAAATACAATAAAACAAAAAAATTATGAAATTGTACTCAGTAATAATAAACAATTTTCGGTACATAAATTTAAATGTAACATAAGTATAATAATTATTAAAAATATGTCCAATTAACTTATTTACAAATAGTTTATTCCGTAAATGAAATGTGGATCTTCTAAATAAAAACATTCTGATTTTAAATTGCCGATTTAAGACATTCCTATCACAGTCAAGAGGTAGTGGAGGGGGTCTAGCTATACTGGGTAAATGGTTAAGTTCGAGGTCATCTAAGATCACAACAGACAAGGTCATGTCAGACAATATGCTAACATGGTCCTTGACCCAAAGTAACATTGTTATTATCTTTCTATTAATTTTATAGTAGTCTTGTATGTCTTTGTATGTATATGTAGGATGTTCGGAAATTAATTGTTAAGCCGTGGTAGGTGATTTCTTATGAAAATAAAGTTTAAAACATATCAGACACCTTATATTTGAACGCAATATTAAAAGGAGATATAAACCTGCCCGCGGTAGGGATGGTGGTGATTTACGAGCAGTACGTCCCACATGGTGGAATCGAACACGCACATTTGACGCCCTATGAAAGGTTTACCAGGCGAGGGCACATCGTCGATGTGCTGACGTACCCCTTCCTCAAAACAAACAGTGCAAACAAGGAATGGGGTATATTTCCTTTCACAGAGACTTTCTGATGAATACGAGATTTTTCCGGTGACAAGCAGTGACAGATGCTTCCGAGTCACTGCTTCTGCTCGCCTCCAGCAGGTTAAAAGCACTTCGACGTTGACATGACATACTACAAAACGTTGCAAGCCAATTGGATATTAAGCTCGCAACTAGAATGTGTGGCACTATCATAGCCGTGCCGAACTCTGCAGAAGTGCCATATTCGGTGTTATATTTATGTAATGAAGTACACTTTATTAAACTTTTCTTGATAACTTGTTCTGGTATAAACGATTATTATTTAGTTGTGAAATTTATGATTGCTACAGCTGAACTCAGTTGTGAATGTTTAATTAAAAAAATTTCTTTCTTTCTACTATCATGCATCATTGTCATTACTTTTTTAAATTTTTAAAATTTTACCCATTATACACTCGGTTTTGGGAATTTTAATGTAAAATGTAGCATTATGCTCATACGTTACTACTAGTATCATGAATGTAACCTCACTATCCACAAATACTTTTGCTCTGTTCCGTTCTCTACTCGGCATGCAAAGGAGCAACTTTCCCATGCCTGCACCCCGTGCATACTGGCCCAGTTCCTTATTCCTCGTTGTGACAAGGAGCGACTTATCCAGTGCCTGCACCAGTCTTTGCTTTCTGTGACAAGGAGCGACAGCATCACACAAGCCTGGCGCACGCAGGTAACCCCTCGCTGTGACAGGTAGCGGCTTGGCTAGCAGAAGGCACGACCGTTCCTCGTCATGACAAGAAACGACTTGATTAGCACCAGCGCCAGCCGCTCCTATATGTGACATGAAGGGACTTGAGTGGGCGCCAGGACCAGTCGTTCCTCGCTGAGACAAGAAGCGACTTGTCTAGCGCCAGCGCCTGCTGTTCCTCTCTGTGTGAAAAAGCGACTTGACTAGTTTCAGCATCAGCCGTTCCACGGTGTGACAAGAAGCAACTTGACTAACACCAGCACCGGGGGTTCCTCGCCTTGAAAAGAAGCGTCTTGTCTAGCGCGTAGTGCTAGCGCCGGTTGTTTCTCGCCATGACAAGGAGAGCTTGCCTCGTGCGTGCCATCTTTCCTTTGTCGTTAACAAGAACAGTTTTACTTTGCGCATGCATTGTTCCTTCTGACAAAGTGCGACTTGCGCCACATATCCCTTTTATTTCATGTAGTGTACATGCCAAAAATCAAATCATACAAACGACTGCCGTGCAATTATTCCTGTAAAGGATTTTTACTTGCATAGTAGTATACTATTACGGCTTCAGCATTAGAATGACTTTCGTTCCACAAATGCTAATAAAAAATAAACCAAAATTTTAATTTTAGTACCTTGTTAGGAGATATTTTCTGCCCTAAATAACATCAATGTTTGGCAAAATAAAAATAATTTTATTATTTTGTATGATTATTTCTGACAAGTATTTCAGTATTGACCAAAAAGGCAGAGTAGACTGGTTTACTTCAATGAGGAGTACCACATCGAGCGAGTGGGAGTAGTCCAGTGCAACCCCGGGCCGAGAGACAAAGTAGGGGGCCACCGAGGGTCCCTTGCCAGGACATGGTAGAGAGGTAATCCATCAGTTATAACCCTACTACTCGAACGAGAGTCGCATGGTTAGCTTCACCGAGGAGCGCCACGTCGAGTGGGGGAGTTAACGAGTATCTCTGCACCAAGAGACAGGGTGGGGGCCCATCAATGTCCACTCGCTGGGATGTGGGAGCCAGTCCGAGGGCCTGTAACAGAGCCACCCAATTCTCCAGATCTCAACAACTGCCGGAACAACTATTCCGTAAGTAGTACAGTTAAGTAACAATGTCGTCACTCAGGGACGTGTCCTGTCATCTAATGCCACACAGCATCGGAAACATCTGCCAGAACACTGTAATAAGCCCTTCAGGCCAATAATTCACAGGGTCAATAATGTGTGAGTTAATTCTCAGTATGAAGTACTCAGTATGGGTGAAGTATGTGTGATTAAAGCAAAAGTCCCGGGAATGTGAACGAATTTCCATCAAATAAACCTGTTAAAACCAAGATGTGATGAAGTCATTGTTTTATATATCCTCAACATTCAAGGCTCCCTACAGTCTGTGGCATTTAACATTACTTGAGATCCTAAGACCCACAGGAGGGGAATAGCATCAATTTAAATTGGCGCCCAACACGGAACGTTGTTAAGTCTTTAGAGACCAAAACAAGTGCTTGACTATATCCCGATAAAAGCTGTCTCACCCTTAAAGAATAACCGAGCTACTCGGAACGAACCAAAGACATCGGGGAGTCTCAAACCCCATGGTGCCTATTACAGCATTTATTAGCCTGCCATGAGTCAAAATAACAAGGCCAACCAACTAGGAATTAACGAGGACGAGTGAGAGGAGCAAGTTCGAGAAAGCGAGGCGGGAGAACGAAGGGAAATTAGCATGTAGCGGATACTTGTGGAAATTGGCGAAGAAGTAGGCCACAGCCCACTGGATGGTGGGTAATAGTGAAAGTGGCGAGAATGGCGAGAGCCGACGAGAAAGGCGAAAGCAAGTGCGCACGAGAGTAGCATGGAGCGGGGACGTAGTGAGGTAGTTATTAGCGAGGTAGTTATTAGCGAGGTGTGGAAATGGGAGAAAATGGGACGTCGATTTCACTAAATGGTGGAAAATGACGTGAGATAGGTCAGGCGGAAGGGTGAAAAATCAGGGCGCCGGCCAATACAAAAAGTAGAAACCCGCAGTGGCTTACTAGGTCACAGGATGGTGAACCATAACCTAAAGATAATATAGCAGTCAAAAGTAATAAGTAACACAGCCCTACATGCTATATAATTGACCCAAGGGTGTATATGTCACTGTGCAAGCAGATAAAGAAGTGTGAAAAGCTGGTTGATAACACACCTGAGTTACTCGCTGCCAGCCGATAAGAAACACCGGCCAAAGGAATACGCGCACGGGAAGACAAATGGAAAGGAGAACGTGCTAGAGAGGGGGGAAGTAGTGAGCCAAAGGGACCAGAAGAACAGGAGTGAAGAAGGAAGTAAACAGAGACCGAAAACAAATGAATGCTGTCAGAAAGCTGACGAAGAAGATGCAGTAGGCGAGAAGCGAAGAAATGAAGAGAAGTGCACTGACCAAAAATCAAACCCGGGAGAATGCAGCCACTCCAGAGGACAAGTCTGCAACAACAGTCCAGACAGCACAACAGCATGAGAGGAAGGAAACACATCTTTCCTCCCCTCAACACACCTGCTGTTCAGGTTCACCCAGGTTCACAGTGTGGGCGAGACAAGAAGCCACCTCATCCGGCAGAAACAGACGCAGTGTGACGTGAGGTAAGTGTTTACTCATGTCATTAGCTGAGAAAACTAGGGCAGGATACACGACCTGCCAACCTAAGTGCCCCCAAACTTAAGTGCGACACAGTGTTTACAGTTTGACCTGTGTTTATCCTAAGTAAAGGAGGAATTTGGGCTTTAGGCCGAAAGGCGTGTTAAGGCCACACTTAAGTGTGACTGAGTGTTGTTTGTCTAATTTACATGTGGAGGTAAGGTTCCATGATATGCCATCAGCCGGTTGTCGGGTTAAAATGTGTTAAAATTTGTACCAAGGGCATGGTGTGTTTACATTTTCCCCAACTGCAAGACCACGTGTAAGTGTTGCAGAGGCAAGATACAATAAGGGTTGTATTGTTCGTTTTATTTCTTGGCACGGCCTATGATCCACATTACTAGTAAAACTGTAACATGTGTAAGTATGGAGATATAGGGAATAAATGTTTGTTTTCTGTTTACAATCAGACCACTGGTAAAAATTGCAGATTGCCAGACATAAGTTTAAGTTTAAATGCAGGACCAGAGTGTCCCAGCCTAGGAGATATGAGGGTTTTTTTATTTGTGCGGCCTGCGAGTCGACGTGAAAGTAAATACCTGTCACATACGTTAATGCTGTTAGTTAGCTGTTCAAATTTCTGGCCTTCCGCCACATATTTGTTTGCAAGTACTCAAGAAACTCCCCTATTTGCATGGGTGACGGAAACACAGTAGAGCTAATTAAGAACTGTAAAAGTACTAGTATCTAGAAGGATCACTGAGGGCATTTAGTGAAATGTGTAAACTGTATAACCCTGTAAAAATGTTGTAACCATGTAAGAAGGTTTGTAAGTACTATACAGAATTCGAGCTGTGTATCCTGTTCATGTACCCAGAAGTTACACTTGTAGAGTAACGAGCATTCCATGGCAGAAGTAGAACACAGGAAATGTCTGCCATTTTTTATGTGCCAACCCCTAAGGCCGTGGACTAGTAGATTAAGTGTTTTAACAGTCCCAATAAACATACAAGTTTGCTTATATTCCCAGTGTATGAGGCCTCCCAAGCATTTGAAAAATAATGTATTATGTGAATTGCCGACTTGTTTAGTAATCGCAGAAGCCAGACTGTTAGAATCTTGTAGCAGGTAGACAGGAGGGCTCGTCTGACACAGGATAAACACCCAAACATTATTGATGACGCAGCTGTCCCGGTGTTCCAGAGCGGGAAAAGTGGGCAAAGGACAAGAGGAGGAGAGACAGAGAAGTGGAGGGGTTCCCAGCTGTCATGCATCCCAGAGAGACGGAGTGCGCGAGGCCGAGCGCACGTAGAGAAGGCACAGCATAGGAACAATAGAGATGCAACCGAATCCCGATATTTTTGGGGTGAGTCATTCTACCTTTGCAAGATGCCGGGAGAAATTGACAAATGCCCTAGCTACATAGAAGCTCAGCTGTCACAATGCATGCCACAGCCCACCCCCGTCCTGCAAGTGTCATCCCAGTAGCCACCTGCCTCTAGACACGTGGTAGCAATTAACACCTACAATGAAGGCAAGCCGGAGCCAGGAAACATGTTGCACGTGTCAAGGTTGCCTTGGGCCCCCACAACAAAGCCCTCCCCAAGCAACCCTGCAAAACTTGGACATGCACCACTGAAATAGCTGACAAGGTTTGTCAGGAGCACCGCAGGTCACCCTGTTCGCCCTGCAAGAGCGGTGGCACGTGTCGGTAGTAGCCTTTGTTCGGCACATTCCCCCTCCTCTACTCTTAAACAAGGGAAGACACATGTAGGTTCTAAGAGAGGATGGAAATAGTTTAAAATACAAGTTGTGAGACAAGGTGAGATGAGTTACATCAGATCAGTCAACCAGTCAGTTAGAAGCGCTCACTGAGAGAGAAAGTCCGTACCATAGTTAACCAAGGCCGGAAGATCGGGCACCGGCGGAGTGAGTCCTACGCATCTGTCAGTCAGTCAGATCGTCTGTTATGTGACAGAAGTTAACCCGGTCAGTTACATTCGTGTGCCGAGAGAGAAAACCGGAGCGTCAGTGCGACAGTCGGTTGAGTGATATCGCACACTGACATCGTGGATCGGTCCTTGGCAGAGTCCAACTGAGAGAGTGATAAGGGGTCTGCCATATCGAGACAAACCACCAGTAATTTCCCGCACTGTAGGCCCCGATTGATTCAGTTCGCAGAGACACTCAGTCCATGATACTCCGTCACAAGGAAGCGACGGCCAGCAGGTGGCACAGCACTCGGATTGGCAACACCGGGACACGTATGGCTTCAGGCATTGAGTGCCAGGGAGCGGACATCAGCCTAGTCAGTTGCAATCCTGCTCCTACAAGGTTTAGTCAAGTCGTGAACTTTAACGAGGTGCACCACTTCAAGCGAATGGGAGTAGTCCAGTGCAACCCCGCGCCAAGAGCCCGGGAGAGGGCCTGCCAAGGGTCCCTGGCCGGAACATGGTAGGAAGGTAATCCATGTGTTACAACCCTTATGTCGTGAAAGGGAGTCACATGGTGAGTTTCAATGATGAGCGCCATGTCAAGTGGGGCAGTAAGCCAATAACTACGCACCGAGAGCCAGGATTGGATCCCATCAAGGGCAACTCACTAGCATGTGGGAGTCAGTCAGCCAAAGCTGAAGGAGGAAGCAAGTGGAATGCAGCACGGCAAGGACAGCCATTCAGAAAGTCTGTAACATGACCATCCAACTCACCAGATCTCAACTACTGAAATAACAACTACCCCAAAACAGGTATAGTTAAGTAACAATGTTGTGAATAAGGAAAGTGAACTGCTATCTAATGCCACTACAGCATCGAAAACGTCAGCCGGAACACTGTAATCAGTCGTGCAGTGCAAGAACTCACAGGGTCAATAACGAATGTGTTAATTCTCGGCAAAAGGTGCCGAGAAAGTGTGCATACTTCACCCAAAAGTACCGGGAATATGTGTATGAATTCCTGACAAATAAACCTGTTAAAACCAAGACGTGATTAAGTCATTGTTTAATATTCCATAAACTTTCAAGAAACTTTATAGTCAGTACCATTTAAAATTTACTGAGATCCTAGGACCCACAGGTGAGGAATAGCGACAGTATAATAGTATTTTTATACTGTTAAAGAAATCTTGGTGTAAGTTATGCATACGATGATGTATATTAGATTCTTATGAAATCACGTATGAAAGTGACAGTCACTGCTAAATATCACAGCTACAACTGTGTCACTCGCGCAGTGTGTCACAGTTCCTACATTTTGTAACGTGCTCCATCCCTCGTGTGCACCGACAAAGGGCGGCCAGTATTACACATGTGACTTTGCAACATAGAAAGAATAAATACATTTTCTGCTGTGGACATTGTATGTGTTGTACGAGGCATTTGGCGAAAAACACTTACATTTTCAATACCAAAAATGCACTACTCTCGGCAAATGCAGGTATACAAACATACAAATTTAACTATCGCATCAATGGTGACAGTACACTGAACAGTATTAATTTGTTTATATGTTCAACTTTTAGGTTCAAACATGTTTTATATGTCGACAATAAAGTCAGTCAAGTAATATTCGCTTCCAGTTCGTATATTTACCGAACAACTTATATGGCAACTTATATGGCAGGAAGTGAGAAGTCATCTTTCGACAAAAATATTACAGTTTTGAACTTTAGGTGTTCCAATGATGTGTGTGCAAATTTTGTACGTAGATATATTTTATATAAGTAAAATCCGCTATTATTTTCACTGCATATAAATGGGTCTGTTTTAAGCATTATCTTAATAATTTCGTTCACCTTTTATCCAAAAATCTGAGTGCAAATTACTTACACAAAGAATTGTGAAATATACAGGTAGTATAAGTTGATAGAATATGCGGCATGAGTTTGTAAATCAATTTGTTTTCTATCGATACTTACTAGCTAAACCTAAGCTACTTTTCACGCTTATTTATAAATTCTTTGAAAGCTCTTATTGTGTGAAAAAACAATATGAGTTAAACTGTCGAACACTTTTATAGAATAATTGATAATGATAAATTACAGAGTTATGCATGCAATCATCAGATGGAATAGTCTATTACCTTCATTCATGCGAAGAGATATGCATCGCGTCAGAGAAGGATTGGGCAGACATGGCCGTGATTTGGTCTATGACTACCTTCCTAAGTGTACCTATAGTTACCCGTTAATAAGAAGAGAAGGGGGATAAATCGGCATAGACACCGAAAAAATCCTTTTGACAGGAAATAATCCAAAATTATTGTATGCATTAACAGAATTGCTCCAGGAAGCAAAGAGGATAGAACCATGCTCTCTGAGAATTCCTCCTGTTATATTGCTAAAGAAAATTCCCCACGCTTAAGAACCAGACTGACTGAAGAATAGTATATACTAAGTAGTTCTCCTTTCTAGTTACACAAGTGAAGTTCATTGGTTAGGCAGTAGATATGAAGGGAAATCCCCTCTTTATAGTCTATTTGCGGTTTCTTCCAACTTTGAATCAAACATTTGAAAAATTACCCCATGCATAATTTTTCTGTTTGTATCCTTAATATGACATGTATCATTAGATATATGAACTTATATTAACATAAAAAAAACATTGTTTTTATTAAATGAAACTTCTACATACATGAAAATTATAAATTGCAAAATTTTACTTATAAGAAATGAAAATAAAATCAGACAGGAAATAGGTGTGCTGGCAAAATTTTGTAAGAAATAGTTATTATGCAAAATATTACTTCACTGATTGTGTACGAATTTGGTGCGCTGCTCCTTTGGTATAATTTTCTAGACTTGGTTAAGCTTTGTTTGCATAAGGTGGAGGAATATCAGGGATGTATAAGATTAGCAGGGAATTTGAAATATCTGAAGTAATCAAGAATGTTATTTGAAGTACTCTCGAATGGACTATATACTCTTGTCGTGAGTTATCTGCTTATATACACATTAATGTGGTCGCTACCTAAAAACTATTTTCTACTGACGTATGAAAAGAGTTGAAACAGGTATTGAAAATGTCGGTGTTGCTATATAACGGATATATAATTTATTAAAGGAATTATTATAGCCCCTAATACCAAGTGTAATAGTGTTACTATGAAACTGAAAAAGTTTACAGGTTATTCAGTAAATTAAAACTTATATTGGGTTAGCAATAAATACATCAAATGCCGTTGGTGTGTTAATAGCAACATTTTGAAGAGTGTTGTAAAATACATTTCAATATATATCAGATTCCTGGAACACATTAAATGAAGTATGACAAAAGTGCATAGAATTGGACGTAATTTGGAAAATTAAAGGACAGATGTAACAAAAATTGGTGGTGATGCAAAAGTGTAGATGTAAACATTGTGAATTGACTTTAAACTGCAAGATAGAAAGGATAAGAACTCACCTGCAGAAATGTTCATCTAAAAAGTGGTCGTGTAACGCCTTTTGAGTAAAAGCTTCGCTGAACCCCTTCGCGAGAGCCTACCAGTTGGTATGAGTCACGAATAGGGTTGCCAGGCGTCCGGATAAAGCCGGACATAGTTAGGCTTTTTGATTGCGTGTCCGGCCAAAATAAACGGTGTCCGGCTTGTCCGGCTTGTCCGGCTTTTGTTAGGTTTTTTACATTTCGCAAACGAGCGAGCGCCGAGCGTGGCCGAGCGCAGGCGAGTCGACTGTCGGTCGCTCCCGCAGTCCCGCCCGCCCCCCTGCGCCGCGCCGCGCCGCCGCCAGATACACTCCCGCTCTGTCAGTTGTCTGTCTGTTCATTCCTTGATTGTTAGCGCACGTTGCGTCGTCAGTTTTTGTATTCAGCGACAATAATTTTGGTAAGTATTGTTTGTACTGTACTTTATTGATGCTACTTTAATTCAGACATTATTATGGGTGCAACTGCAAGTGATGCGATGACAAACAAAAAAACAGTCATTTTATTTATTTTCAGATCTCAAAATGCCAAAGAGGAAATGTATTTTTTCAGAAGAATTAAAAAAAACATATAAAATGTTTAAGCCGACAGCAGAACCGTCGGAGGTGAAGTGTGAGCTTTGCGACCAGTTAATATCAATAGCCAGTAAGGGAAAATATGATCTCGAAAAGCACTTAAATACCGAAAAGCATCGGAAAAATATTAGGACCGCTGCGTGTTCGTCGGAAATAGACAATTTTGTAATAGCAAGATCGGGACCAAAAACAGAAGTGCAAGCGGCTAAGGCTACTTTAGTTTTTCACACGGTAAAACACAATCAGTCATTTAATTCATTAGACTGTACAGTACCATTTCAGAAGTGCCTTTATGCTGATTCAAACATTGCAAAAGGAATAACCTGTGCGAGAACAAAGGCAGAAGCAATTTTNCAGAAGTGCAAGCGGCTGAGGCTACTTTAGTTTTTCACACGGTAAAACACAATCAGTCATTTAATTCATTAGACTCTACAGTACCACTTCAGAAGTGCCTTTATGCTGATTCAATGTAACGTTTTCCTTATTGGACACGCTCTTGTTTCCGAGAAGCAATTTTGAAAAATGTTCTTGCGCCATATGTTTAAAAAAATATATTGGAGGACTTGTCTGATATAAAGTACATAAGCGCTTCCACTGACGCAAGCAATCACGGTGCTATCAAGTTATTCCCGCTGTTAATTCAGTATTTTGACTATCAGAAAGACGGAATTCAGGTCTCCTTAATAGATATTCAATCGCAAAAAAATGAGACATCCGATACGATATCTAATTACGTCTACGATTCACTGCGTGACAAAAACCTCTCAGACAAACTAGTAGCATTTTCGGCTGATAATGCTGCTACAAATTTTGGCGGCAAAGACAGAAGAGGGCAAAGTAATGTTTTCTTTACATTAAAATCTCTAACGAATAATCAGAATATTATTGGAGTCGGCTGTGTTGCNTGCTATCAAGTTATTCCCGCTGTTAATTCAGTATTTTGACTATCAGAAAGACGGAATTCAGGTCTCCTTAATAGACATTCAATCACAAAAAAATGAGACATCCGATACGATATCTAATTACGTCTAGCTAAGTGACGCACTGTTTTTGGAGTCAGACAAACTAGTAGCATTTTCGGCTGATAATGCTGCTACAAATTTTGGAGGCAAAGACAGAGGAGGGCAAAGTAATGTTTTCTTTACATTAAAATCTCTAACGAATAATCAGAATATTATTGGAGTCGGCTGTGTTGCATATATTTTCAATAATTCTGTCCATAGTGCTCTTGATTCCTTGCCATTGTGTCTTGAAAGTATTGTCATGCAGATTCACAATCATTTTGCTACATTTACCGTACGTACAGAGGAACTCAAAAGTATTAGCTCAGTATTAGACATTCATTTCAAACAAATACTTTATCATTCAAAGACGCGCTGGCTGAGTCTCTTCCCAGCGATAGAAAGGNTCTTTACATTAAAATCTCTAACGAATAATCAGAATATTATTGGAGACGGCTGTGTTGCACATATTTTCAATAATTATGTCCATAGTGCTCTTGATTCCTTGTTACCGTACGTACAGAGGAACTCAAAAGTATTAGCTCAGAATTAGACATTCATTTCAAACAAATACTTTATCATTCAAAGACGCGCTGGCTGAGTCTCTTCCCAGCGATAGAAAGGATTTTACAAATGTTTGAGCCCCTTAAGTCATATTTCCTGAAAAAGGAAAAGAATAATGCATCCAGAACTTTGAAAGAATTTTTTGAAAATGACCTTAACGAAGGCTATTGTTGGGCTGTTCATTCTTTCATGGCCATTTATCAAAATCGCATCAAAGATACAGAGAAGGCTCATGTTTCTGTAAATGAGGTTTTGGAAAACTGTTCTGAGATAATGAATAGCATAAATGCAAGGATTGAACAAGACTTTTATCCACTGAAAGTGACTTCTATTTTGCGTAAATTCAAAGACAATAACGAAAATTCTGAACAGGTGACTGCTTTCAAAGAGGATATTAAAAACATGTACATTATTGCAGTACAATATTTACGATCTTGGACTGAAAACTTATACAAAGACACAAAACATTTCACATGGATGACTTTAAAAGATGTTCCTGAATGGAATCAAGTTTCCGATACGATAAGTATCCTATCACAAAACAACGTTAAAGTTGACGATAGCAAATGCTTTGACCAACTACAAAACCTTAAAAGTTTTCTGAATAATAACAAAGAGAACGTTGATTTCAAGAAGCTGTTAGCACACAAGAAATGGGNTTGGACTGAAAACTTATACAAAGACACAAAACATTTCACATGGATGACTTTAAAAGATGTTCCTGAATGGAATCAGGTTTCCGATACGATAAGTATCCTATCACAAATGTTGCAATTTCAACTGCTATCGTTTACAAAACTGGTTGACGTTAACCTTAAAAGTTTTCTGAATAATAACAAAGGGAACGTTGATTTCAAGAAGCTGTTAGCACACAAGAAATGGGTAGTCTATTTTAAATCGATGAGTAGTCAAGATTGCTTTTCAGAATTCCTAACTATTTGTCAGTATTACTTTGCGATCCCAGGACATAACGCAAACGTTGAAAGAGTTTTTTTCTTGATAGGTCAGCAATGGTCAAAAGAACGCAACAGATTACATGTTGACACTGTAGCTAAAATGTTGGTTGTAGAATTTAATTTAAAACATTTGACGTGTAAGGATTTTTACAATTGCATTTTAAAAGAACCTGAGCTTTTAAAGCAGGTTTCTGACAACCAAAAATATGAATAATTATTTTTATTGTTTAACTTAAAGAGAAAAAGNTGATAGGTCAGCAATGGTCAAAAGAACGCAACAGATTACATGTTGACACTGTAGCTAAAATGTTGGTTGTAGAATATAATTTAAAACATTTGACGTGTAAGGATTTTTACAATTGCATTTTAAAAGAAACTGTGCTTTTAAAGCAGGTTTCTGACAACCAAAAATATGAATAATTATTTTTATTGTTTAACTTAAAGAGAAAAAGTTTTGTTTTGTTTAGATTGTTTTTTTATTTTGTTTTGCTTTGGGAAGTAATAGCAGGTAAATAAGACTTATTTGTGCAATTGCCTTTCATTAGAATTTAAGAAGAATTTAAAAATGTTGATAAATGTTTATCTAGAATCTAATTTTGACTGATGACTTTATTTGACTGATTAATAATAAAGTACTTAGACTGATTTGGCATTCGATTTTATTTATATTTCATTAGAATTTAACAAGATTTATGGTAGTAATCAAAAAAGCTTGATTTTACATACAATTTTTTTGTCGTACCTATTAATACTCAGACACAAAATCCTCAATAATGTAGGGTGTCCGGCCTTTTTACCCAAATGTCCGGCCAAACTGGCTGGTCTGTCCGGCTATTAGGTTTGGCGACCTGGTAACCCTACGTTCACTGGTACCTTTGTGCCCACTGTAACTGCCGCAGTAGTGTCCTGCACTCCAGATGCACCACACCAGCAGGCATGTGGGTAAGAGTGATAGTGTATTCAGTGCTATAATCAATCAGCGTTCGTCAATATCGTTTATTCAGTGCTATGTAATTAATCAGAGTTCACCAATATAATTACATCATTGCGACATAATTGATCGGAGTGCATCAGTATACTTATTCAGGGTTATATGTAGTTATTCAGTGTCAAAATTATCAAGTGTATTTGTTCCATGTTTGTAAATTACACCAGTGTCATTAATTATTCAGAGCTTAATACTTTAATCATTATTATTTATTGGTTCAGTGGATCTATTCAGTATTTATTTATATCATATTTATCGTGTTGAAAGACAGTCATTACATACCCAGCCAGCCAGGGACATGTGACATTATAAAGTTGGCAATAGAGTGGCTGCTGTGATACTAATATTTAATATAAATATAACCCTGTTTTATTGTGTATTTGTGCAAGGGTAATTGTGTTTTATTATGTAAGTTGTATAGGGTTATTGTATTTGATTATGTTAATATAAGGTATATCATTTTCTTACATCTCATTAGCATTTTTAAGTCGCATTTATGTTTCATCTNTATTGTTAGGTCACTGTCGCGTTGCCAACACCAAAAATTCCACGGAAATTCATTCATTTTGTAAACAATTATTAACTTAGGAACTATCAAATTTACTTTTGCTACATTTCTAACTGTGAAACGCTGAAAAAATTATTTCCGTTTTAATATACATCAAATTACACAACGACAATTTTGTGAATTCACACGATCGTTGCACAGTNACGCAACAGATTACATGTTGACACTGTAGCTAAAATGTTGGTTGTAGAATTTAATTTAAAACATTTGACGTGTAACGATTTTTACAATTGCATTTTAAAAGAAACTGAGCTTTTAAAGCAGGTTTCTGACAACCAAAAATATGAATAATTATTTTTATTGTTTAACTTAAAGAGAAAAAGTTTTGTTTTGTTTAGATTGTTTTTTTATTTTGTTTTGCTTTGGGAAGTAATAGCAGGTAAATAAGACTTATTTGTGCAATTGCCTTTCATTAGAATTTAAGAAGAATTTAAAAATGTTGATAAATGTTTATCTAGAATCTAATTTGGACTGATGACTTTATTTGACTGATTAATAATAAAGTACTTAGACTGATTTGGCATTCGATTTTATTTATATTTCATTAGAATTTAACAAGATTTATGGTAGTAATCAAAAAAGCTTGATCTTACATACAATTTTTTTGTCGTACCTATTAATACTCAGACACAAAATCCTCAATAATGTAGGGTGTCCGGCCTTTTTACCCAAATGTCCGGCCAAACTGGCTGGTCTGTCCGGCTATTAGGTTTGGCGACCTGGTAACCCTAGTCACGAAGCAGGTGAACAGCCAGAACGGATCACAGTTACACGTGTCAAGGTTGTGTCGAGTAAGAGCTGGCATATCGCCGGAGCACCCTAATAGTGCTATGTACATACGTAGGAAAGCGGGATAAATCGCAGAGCCAAGCAAGAGCACATCTAGCAAGCCCGTGAGAACACTTGAGGACCGAGATATCACCAAATAATCATGTTTATTTCGCCTAAATTCAGAAAAAACACCGCGGAGAAGTAGCTGACAGAGCAAGCTAGGAGCAAAAGCACTACCTTCCCCGCCCACCAAACTTCAGGAACCAGGGCACGTGTTTTGAAAGGCATTGTTCTGCATCCTACCACCTCATCCCCTCCCCCGCAAGGCGACACGTGCCGACAATTATTACTGGAGGCTGGCGAGCATATAAACCCCTATACAAGAGAAGAGGGGCTGGTTCATTATCACCGCGCCGAGGGAAGAGTTGCGTCAAGGAATCGCGAGAAGACGTGAGCATGCGTCCGAACCGCAGTCCGGGGAGGTGGCAGCACCTGCGGGCCTTCTTCCAAGGCCTACCACTTCGCCGGAGCTCATCCCCAGATGACAGCCTACCAACCCTCACCGCTGAGTTAAGTATAAAAATCGGCGCCCAGAGAAGCCCCACTCAACCACGAAGTCGCCCAGTGAATACGAGTAGTCAAATTAGGTACCACACCTCGGAAGTGCTGATGTATGTAGTTCTTGTGTAAACTCCAGACAATATATTCGTCCTTAAAAATGAAACAGCAACCGACTACATTATTGCAAACCCCTTAACCTTCAGGCATCATATAGTCTGTGCCTGGGGGCATTAACAACGACACTATAAGCCACACTGTCTTCCACAGTGGCGGTATAACGTCAAAGTTAGAGGAGAGTGAAAGAGAATCTGGATCATCAACTGCTAGCAGCAGGACAACTTTCCCTTACCGATTCGAGTAGACCCTCTTTCACAAACGTTAGTACATATTCATGTCCAAGTCTAGTACCTAGCACTTTCTCATTCAATAACAGAATGCAACATTTAATCATTGATTATGTTCCTAAGACACATGACCGGCAAAAGACACCACGACAAGGCAGTGTTAATGTTTTCCTATGCTGCGAAGGTACCTTGTGATGTTATTTAACTTAATAACTTCAAGAAAATAATTCAGTTACTATGACCGGAATGCAAGGCACAAGCCGAAAAATATATAGATGGGCAGTTTTTGGATGATGCTGCTCAAGAAATATAGCAATAATTGGTAGGAAAGTACAAAGTTGCAGTTTAACAGTAACATTAGGTAAATGTTCAGGCAATAAGAATGGCGTATTTAAAGCCATCACAATACATACAGAGACAGAAAGTTACCTTCTTAAAGTATATTGTGCAGGGTCACAAAATAAATGCTTGAGCAGTGTGCAGCATAGAGGCAGCATTCAAAGACGGCCAAGAAAACTAACAAAGCAGCATCTTTGCAGTAATTCTTGAAAATGAGTATTAATTGGGCAAAATGTGGGCCATTTTTAAAGAAAAACATTAAGATCTAATAACCTAGGGCTGCTCAACACACCTTTAGAATTAAATTGAGAAAGATGTATCTTCTGAAACAGTTATGAGTCATATTGTGGAACTGTAAATATTTTTTCTAAATGTTCATCATGCATATTGGTGCCTTCTGGAGAAAAATTGGGGTGTTGCCACAGTTTCCAAATGTAACTGGATAGAACTCTCACCCTGGCTGAATTAAATCATTTGTGACAAATTACCATAGATACAGGAAAATCGCCCTTGAACAGTCCCAAGACTTCCATCCAAATGTTGCAAAGATCTCAATCAACTTGGGAATTTACCACGATGCATTGTGTCTTGAGAAACAATTACATCTGGTTATAAATGCCCTGCATAATCTTAAGAAAGAAACAACGTGTATTTCAGAGGCAGCTCATATATGGCTTGACCTGTCTTATGATGTTCTGGAGCATTACCATCACCACTTCGAGAAAATATATCAACAGGTTATCCAACTACAACGTATACTCGCAAACATTATAGATCCAAAATTCAGAGGTTAACCTTTACGTGAAGAACAAGAACACTCCATATAAATGTGATAAGCTGAACAACATCCTAGGTGATCCTGACTAATATTGTGCTTCAATGTTGTACAACAGATTTCCTCGCAACAATATGGACATGTCGGGGGGGAAAGAATGAGAGAAACTCTGAGATTCTCTATGTGTTTTGTCAGTTTTCCTAATGCTTGCATTCAGCATTACCTCCTTCTGCTTTAATTCAGAAATACTTCTCTACAATTTGAATCAGTTGGAGCAAGTTATGCAATTGTTTAGGAGTTGATACAGCAACGAAGTTAAATTAGAGTGTCACGTCATTTACAAGCAAATCTTTCATAGTCAAAAGTTTCAGTTGACTATTATTTTTGTGTAAATATCATTTTATATATTTGTTGCATGCAACTGACTAATGTGTAGCATATTAGAGGAATACAATTCAATAATTACTAGGTTAAAAAGTAGACTTTACACTTGCAGATATCTGAGAATGAGATAGGTGCAGTATGAATTTCTTTCACTTGTAATTGTTTAGCATTTATTTCAAAACGGTCGTATTTTCCTTTTCTATCGTGTTGCAGTGATGATGAAATTTTTTTTTTATAGGAAAAACTTATATTCCTCTTAACTACCGCTTTAGCCCATACATAATGTTTTATACTTTTGATCACCAGTAAAAAGAAATCTGTACAAAACAGTTAATGTCAAGTGTTTGGTCCATGTACAACATATGAAAAGAGTTTTTCATAAGCACAACACAATTGTAGGTTATGGTGATATTAGACAATATAAAAAACACAATAGTTGTAAAAAATTCTTATAACAGAACTTAGTGACCATATTGTGTATAATACTAGCTATATTAGATAATGTTGCTCTTATAAAGTAAGTTTTTTCATTCAAACAATATTTAACAAAAATTAAAAAAAAACATCTATTTTTAATATTTTTCAACAATGTACTAATTTCAGATTCTAACTACAAGCGTTTGGTATAATAAAATAATATATGAGTGGCCAGGCAAAAATGCCGAAAACAAATATTTATAATATACATGTTTTTTATAAAGCCTAAGATTATTTAAAATATGGAGGAAAAACCCGAAAAAAAATTGGGTTAATGAACAAGGCCAGAGTGGGTTAGATTTAAAAAAATCGGGTTTCTTCATACCCGCTTGAAAATTTTTCTGCATACTATGAGAAGTTGATCTTTGTTGGTCAAGTCAGGTTTTGTAACCATACAAAATAAATGCTAAAAAACAAACCTGTAATCTTGAAAATATGTAATTCAATTAGCAATAACGGCAGTTCTCACTGTCAGCCTCACATTGAGTAAGAAACGATAGTATTTAATCTATTCGAAATCACATAAATGTTGTTTAATTTACCTGGTGTTTCAGCAAGTGTGGACGTTTCGATATTTTCGTCTACTTCCTGTATGATTTCCTTTACGTTCCCTGTTTTAATTAATGTTTCTGTGCCACTGTCGTGAAACATTTCTGTCGTGTGACCTGAAAAATAATATAATAGCTTTAAAAAGTTTTTAACTTACGAATGATCTATAACTCTTACAAAAATTAACGGGCATAGAAACATTTCTTCTCACTACAACACATAATTTTATAACACGTATCCCTATTCCTTAATTTAGGTACTCTTGTCTTTTAAGCATCAATTTTCGTGACGTGTGTGCATCGTTTTGTGTTGGCGACGCTGACTCCTGCAGAATGACACCTGCATGTCGTATATCAGTGCCTGCATGTGATTGGCCAGCTGAAAACACGTGATAACTTTTTTTTGGCTGGTCGATATCCACACTATATCTTATAGGTGTAATATAATTGGTTAAATGTAAAAGTGACATCATAGGGCTTACATGTAAGTTTATCAAAAGCAGCTAGGGAGCCAGCTGAGGGGCTTATTTTGACAGCAACTGACATGAAAGATACATCATTTTAGCTTGCGAAAGCAATTGTAAAATATTATGGTGACTAAGATTGCATGTCCAACAACAGTACCTACAGCAGTACTGCCATCGACTTCTTCGGACATGACACTGACCGTGCCATCGACTTCTTCGGATGAAGCACTTACAGCAGTCTCATTATCGATTTCTGCAGGCATGATCCCGACAGCACCATCGACTTCTTCAGATCGGTCACCTACAGCTGCGCCATCATCGATGACTTCGTCAAGGTATCACTGCCGTTAATGTGACAAGATATTTGCTTGAAGCCAAGGTTCAAGGAAGCATGAAAGAACTACTTGTGTGAAGGGACCGTCCTGTGCTATGCAACTATGTATCAAGTGCAAACGCCTATTCAAACGATGTGATAAACTGAAGATACATATCAAGAACTGTAAAAGAACAGATCCTACAACTCAGAAAAGCCCTGTACTAGCTGCTGGCGAAACCACATAAACTGGATTCTGCCTTAAACAATCAGCATTCAAGGGAATTTTTAAAGATTATGCGATAGGGAATAACTTTGTAGGTACGAAAATTTACATATATACTGATGCGTGACTAGTACAGGGGATAGGCATTAGGCTATATTCACACCCTGGTTGGAAGAACCGAAGTTGAGAGAAACAGGGTAAATCCCTAGAAATGGCTGATATAAGCCCTCGACTAAGGAATCAGGTAACCCCCACCGAGACCTACTGCAGACACAGCTCCCAGGAATCCACGAAAACATCCTACCACACCCTCCCTTTACGCTAGTTGGAGCGCCTAAGCGCTGAGGAGACACAAAAAACACCAAACACGTGTGAGGTACACAGGGGATTTTCCGATTTCTCTCTCGATAAACTGCTGACAGCTAGCTTTCATATAGCTGGAGACGGGTTAATCATTACATTAAACAATAAATTATGAGTCACAATAAACGAATAAGGCATCCGAAAATTTTACAAATACGAGCGGGACGAGGAAGTTCGAGATCGAAGACGGGAGAGCAAAGGGAGATTAGCGGAACCATATGCCACAGCCAACTGGATGGCGGGCAATAAAATAGCGAGCACGACGAAAGACGACGAGAGAGACGAGAAAGCATGGGCGGGCGAGATTTGCGAGGAGACCGAAGGGAGAACGCAAGAGCGAGAAGAGGTAACGAAGCGAGGTGCAGAAATTAGCGAGGCAGAAATTAGCGAACGGTAGCGGAAAATGAGATGAAGAGCGGGCGAAAGGCGTAGGAGCGAAGGGAGTTTAGCGAAGAAAAGAGGTCACTTTCACTGGATGGTGGAAATTACATGGGGTCAGGCGGTCAGGTTGACAAACTGCGGCCACAAATTACAGTATCCGGAGCGCCGGTGAAAGAAAAAGTAGGAAAAATTAAGTTACTAATTCCCTGAATGGTGAATAGTGACGTATTCCGGAATAGTATGCCAGTATTTCCGCCCGCTGTAAGACCTCTCTGATGAGCACCAGAGTAAGGGCTGGAAAATAGTTTCACTGTATAGTACAGAGACTGAGAGATAGGGTCAAAAGCAAGATGCAACGCAACACCAGTGTTATTGAGCAGGCGGTGCCCAAAGATAACGCACACAAGTAAGCACGCCTTCCGAAACTCAACGCGCATGGGAAGCAGCGTGTAAAGAAGGCAACACGAGAGAAAGCAAACGTCAAAGAGTGTGGAGCAATGCGAATAGGAGTTAAAGGAAGCCAAATATTATGAGCGCGGGAATGAATTTGTGAAGCAGAGAGGCGAGAAGGCGAGAGAAGCGAGAAGTAGCAAGTTAAAATCTTAATTTTCAAACGCTTAACGTTCATTCATATTAACTGCAAGCCAAAGTTCTACCCAATTTTTCCTGCGTACTTTTGTTGAATGAATCCCATCCCGAAGTTTGTAGGCCGAATTCGTTCATCCTTAATTCTTTTATGTTTATATAATATATAATATATATAATATTCTTACAAATGTTTACTATAGATACACAGGTAGCTTACCTTGTTCAATTGCACAATTCATAGTTATAAACATGTAAGTGTCATTTTCGACAATAATACTGAAAATAAAGAGACATATCAGCGAGCTGAAATTGCAAACTTTTGAATGGCGTGTAAAAACTTAGTTATTAATCTCAGATATTATAATTTCGCTGATAAATGAGCATATTTAAGAACTTTATTAGTTACTTATTTATGCACATACAATTTTACTATCACGCATAAAAATTAACTTTTTTATTTAGTTAAAGGCCAGTGTTAACCCGGCATACGCCATATACCGTGAAATGATTGAAAACAAAAGCATATATTTGTTATGCAACAGTCATTTATCGAACACTTTCCCTGCTATCGCCATCACATGACTTTGCCTGATTTCTTGAATGTATTATGGATTGTGCCAAGATGTTACAAGGTCTTACATCCTTATAACACATTGGCGACGAAATATTGTGCCGCCAGTAATTTTCATGTAGTTAACCACGACGTAATTTTACATCAGTAGTAATCCAAGTGTAAAATTACTCAAATTAACAGAACGGACTGAATATTATGATACCTAGAAAGGAACATTTCATAGAGGAAACGTTAGTTTGGCATTATATTGGCTTTCAGCTTTCCAGTAATAGACGTTGTGTAATGAAAAAAAATTTTTGTTTAAACCAACAAAATTGGTTTGGCACAACTCATTTAAATTGTTTGTATAAGGGCAATGAAATAATTTGTTTTTGAAACCAAATAATTTTGTTATTCTTACTTTTTGCCAGAAATAAATATTAGTTTGGTGCAACTAAAGATTTCTTTGCCTCTACTTGCCTTAAACAGCTTCGAATACTACATCAGCTGTGACCGAGCGCTACGACTCAGCAACCTCGACTTAAGTGATTAAGAAATATCGATGTTTTCAAATACATTAAATTCAAATATTAAACAATGTGCGCCAATAAATGTTTAAAATTTTACAGCTCTCCTATTTATTTTCCTTTTGACCTCAATTTATGAGGACGTTTAAACCGTTATTAAGAATCAGTAACTGCACTAAAAGACAATTCTAGTTGCCACAAAAATGCAAACAAACTCTCGAGCAGTATTATCGAACGAAGACGAATTAATGAGTATTCAAACAAATATACACTGGTGATTCAACCAAATAAATGATTGACAGTATAATTTATTTCGGCCCAACACAGAGGTGTTGTTCTTTCAATAATGTATTTTGTTAGAGAACAAAATTAATATGTTCTTTTTTTAAGTTTGGTATACTCAGGAAAATATTTAAATGGTTTAAATTAATGTATTTTTGGCCGTTTACAAACAAATATTTTGTTGGCCTATCTAGTAGTGTATATTAAAGTATGCATATTCAGTGTATTATGGACCAAAAAGACGGCGGTAAGTGGGGATGCGGAGACCAGCATAACTTGTATTCTCTGGTGTGATATATAGGTGACACCGTCTTAATTGTCTTAAATGTTTTAAATACGTGCCGCACTGAATGTATTAAACATATTTATTTTGCCACCTATGTCATCGTTACATTTGTAATGTGACGTTCAGATTAGGAAAAATTTGCCCAATATCTTGCAAGTAAGTTAAGGCCGTAATATCTATTATTTATATTGGCAAGCCGCAACTGTCCATGCCTTGATAGAAGCAAAACACAAATGAATACACAAACATTGTTCTACTTGTAATGCTGCACTGGTACTTACATTTTAATTTGAGAAAAAATAACTGAATCTATAAATTTCGAAGAAATATCAACAGGTGGTTCTTATTTCACATTTCTTCTTACCACATTTTGATGCCTTGACTTATTTAGAGGAGGTATAGGTAAGAAAGATATTTGAATAATTCTTTATAATGATAGTCCTTACGAGTTTAGCTCTTAGGTTCTAGGATCTACAGAGATCATGACAACACTTAAAATGGGAACACTAACAATTATCATACAAAAATTAAACACAACATTAAAATTTATGTCATAATATAATTTGCTCTCTGAGACTACAATAACAGAAATTTTGGTTTTAGGTACATAAGCATTATATATTGTAGTATTAGACAATAGATCCCAATTTTCCTGCAATGATAGATACAGTTTTCTATTAATAAGAATTCACTATTTCAAACCAAAAATCACAAAGCGTTGAGTGATCTGAACAGTTATTATTTCATCCCAATTATATGCTAAATTTTTAAGAGTACATAACAATATTTGACAAATTAAAAATGGCCAAAGTCTTAGCTATTCACCTACTGCACATCCAACGGTTATTCTCTACAATATATTGGAAATTGCAAAATTTGTAAAAGCAATTACTAACCTGACATTTCAGATGTTCTTCCCGTTACCTCTGTTGTCCAATCATTTTTTTGATCTGGAAGTTCTAGTTTTCCTGAAGAGGGCTGTTCGTCTGTGCCTGCAATAGAACAAGAGTTCTTTTTAACAAATTACTGTGACAACAGATTTTAAAGTTTACTGAATTTGTTCCCCAGAAAATAAATTGAATCTATATGGTACTATAAAAAATCGAAAAAATTACCTATACGAGAATGACGTGAGGCAATTTAATTTTAACGTTTGCTTACAAATGTGTTGTATTGAAAGGATAAAAGAAAAACTGTTCTAATATTAAGTTAGCTCACTTTCTAAAAACTGAACTGAGGCAAGTCTTAAAAACATAATCATGGAAGAGCAAACCAATATTCTAATTCTATCAAACAGTAAAAGGAAACAAAATTAATTTAATTAGTTAATGGTTTCAAAATATTCAATAACATCCCTAACGGTCTATTACGCAAGATCCAGAGCGTTTCATTTAAAATATAAGAGCGTGCTTTTCGATTTAAAGAGATATCTGCGTGCTTCTTAAATCCTGAGTCACTCTGCTTTTCTTTTCCGACTACGTTGTGTATATTTAGAGCATTTAAGTAACATTACGGTTATATCTCCCATATAACGTAGATATTTAAATCCGTGTTTATGTTCAAAAATCGGTAGCATGCCAAAGCCACATCACAAGAAAGCGGACCGTAAGGTAATACCATATTTTATTTTCTATCGGTTTTCTCAGATATTAAGGCTTTGAAAGAGTAGTAAACCCATTCTGTGTAACGTAAAATGCTAAATGAGAAACTTTTTCTAATATCTTCTTCTTATGCCTAAAGTAAAATTAATTAAGTTTCTGTTAATTTACTCCCTTGTGAAATTGAATTCCGTGGTAGTTTTTACATTCTGTTCTGGTAGTAAGTATTGGTTTTTTGCAAAGTGCTCTTTCGTGTATCTATGTGTCTTCCTCTTCATAATTAAACTTGTAATGGAAATTTGGGGGAAAATAACATCGCCTGAATTAAGACTTCACTGTTTTTAAAAACAATAAATTGTAATTAACTTTATATAACTGTTCACTTTGTTTATTAATTTCATAGATAGTATAGAAACTAATAATAATTTATATAATCAGTTTTCACGTTTTATTTGTAGCTACTGACTGAAAAGCCTCTTACGTATCTTCTATCTGCTCCAGTTTTAAAAAAATCATTAGAAACATCATCACAAGCTTATGTACAACGAACACGTAACTGATTACGTACCTGATATTTTTATCAAAAGATGAAGATCTATTAGGAAAATCTAATTTGCATGACTTGTAATTTTAATAAGTTATTATTGAAATTTTACTATCCATGATGATTGACAATTTTCTATTTGTAGATGAGTTTTCATAGTGGTTTTCGGAAATTTCTTTTACACAGAAAATAAAAAGTACTACAAATATAATTATTTCGTAGTGGCTTTAAAATGTAGTGTGTTTATAATAAAATATAAATCATGTATCGATTCGTAAATGTATGATCGTTTTACAATTGTTTTTTTGAAAATACTAGCCAGCTGCCTGTCACACGAACGAGGTGTGGGAAGAGATGTTGCGCAGCATAATGTGGGGAGGGTGAAGGGGGTCAATCAATTATTTTCGTGATGGTTAGTTATCGGGTGGGGGGAGAGTGGGGGGTTGGAGATTTGAGAAAGGGATGGGGACTAATTTGATCTTTTGCTCGATTTTTAGAAGTTAAAGTGAGTTTTATCGATTTTATAATAATGTCAAAATGGTGGGGGTTGGTTAAGCTGGTGAGGTGAGTGTGAGTATAACGGTATGTGTTGCTTGATTTTTAGAAAGTATGTTTCTGTTTTGGGTGATTTTTCTCGATTTTTTAAGATTGGAAGGTGGGTATGTAGGGCTAGAGTTTGGTGGTTAAGGTGGCTGGATGAGTGTGAGGTTAATGTTGTATTTCCTTCAAATTTTTAGATTTTTTTATCAAATTTTTTTTTTACAATAATTGATATGGGTGACAGGTGGTGGGGTTGGATGAGACGGATGAAGGCCAGCTCTAAAAGTGATTTTTTCAAATGTGACAGATGGGGGCGGGGGTGTTGATTATTTATTTTAAGCGAAAAAAGGAAACTTTTATTGGTAAAGGGAAATTCTAAGAGGAATTTAGAAATTTTTGTAGGGAAAATGGGAAATTTCAAGATTACAGACGATTCCACTGCATCACTATCCCCAGCCTTTCAGTCCGGACCAACTTAACCTATCTACTTCGGAAAAATGAAAATAATATATTGTAGGAATGTGATACCAATGACTGCTATCCTAACGGAAGTTTTCGCATTTTCTCCAAGCTGTGAATATGCAATTTTTTAAGTAAACTAGCCTTGATTAAATCAAAATACATCTTTAGACCATTATATAAGTGTGTGACACTATGACTTCGAAAGCAAATGTAGCAATTGAAACGTGGATTTAGGGCTAGAAAAGAAATTGGTACGAGTTCAGTGCGTGGCCATTTCGCATAAGATATCTTTCTAATTTGGAAACATCAATGTTACATAGGTACTCTTAATATGGAAAGAAACTCATCAAAGTTTTTGCAAGAATTTCACATAAAACGAAACTAAAAATAAGTCCAAATTCATTTATCAACCAGTATTTTGAAATTATTGGAAACCATTTGAAAAAACTCATCCTACAGTGACACAAGCTTCCCGTGTAGCTAAAAATTTTCTTTCACGTTTTGAAATAGCAAAATGTTTTTTATTTGTCAATTAAAAAACATGCGTTAGATGTATGTTTGTTCTTTGGAGCGTTATCATTAGGGTACAACATTTTCTTAGACAAAATGTTATTTGTGTTTCCGGTAATGATCATCTAATGTGGGTAACACAAAACACATTGTTATATTATTTTCAAGTGAGGAATACTTTACTTTAAAAAAAAAAAAGTGTCTGAACCTTATGAAATGTTTTCACAAAGCAATTTACACTTTATGTACAAGTCAAAGTAGTGTATACGGATATATAATATATTATTTTCGCCATTTTTTTCAGGCATCACCTAAAATATTTTTTTCACGAGAAAAATGTTTGTATTACGTTGGATGAGTAATGAACAATGTTGGTTTTATTCCACCATACTAACTCACATTTAACTTTCTGAAATTTGATAATAATTAATGCGTACCTGGGTGTAATGTGGTTTCATGCAACATCTCCGGCGAATAACTTGGCTGCTCTGTTGTAGTAGCGTAAACCTGATGAGTTAAATGATCATTCTCTGTTGTATACTTTTCTCCTCCTACTGAACATCATGTAAATAATAACAATTCTCAGGAGAAGAAAGCTTTTCAAAAATTAGTAATACATAAATACTACATATGAATATTTTCGGAATGTCGATTTTAATGCACATACTGGATAATTCCTTTCTTAACTTAAAAAATTACATGTAATTTTGTATTTCTCAAAATGCAAAAAACTAAAAAAAAAAAAAAATTAACTTAGTGATAGTTTACAGTTTTTGGTATATAAATTTCAATGTTACATAAGTTTAATTACTAAAAAATGTCCAATTTACTTAGTTGAAAGTAGTTTATCGCATAAATGGAACGTGGTTCTTCTAAACAAATCATTCTGATTTCTAATTGCCGATTAAGAAAATTATGTTATCGCAGGCGTTCCGCGGTAGTCCAAAATTAGTAGCAAACTAAAATGCATTTTATTATATAACTGAATTAACTAAAGGGCATAGAGGGCATACAATCACCATTGCTTTCTGGTTAACTGCATACAAAAAAAATTAATTTTTAACAACATATTCTTATGAATATTACCATTCGCTGTAATTGAAACTTAATCTTTCTTGTATAAATTACTTTCGACTGAAAATATGCACTACATGTGTGTGTATATATATATATATATATATATAGCTTTTTTGATGTAACCACTGTTCAAATTGTATAGAACGTTATTTGAATTTATCGTAAGAAATTAACAACAGATTTTAAGAAATTTATTTTCGATTGACGCAAAAATTATTTTTTAAACTCGCTCATAAATATCATGAAATCACCAGACATATTAAACAATTTCCAGTGCTCAGCAATGATAGTTATAAGATTGAAAAGTTACAGATGTTCGATTTCGAATGCATAGTAGATTCATCGAAATTGTCGATACTATATATTTCCACAAATATTGATGAAAAGTTAAATGTTTATGACACAGTCGTTCTTATTTTCCGATAGTTGGTCGAAAGGTAAGACATGATAATTTGTTTTGGTTTTTTATTCTACTGCTTTTTGCACAGCTATTACTTGGTATGTATTTTTTTAAAGGTACTTGATTGCAAATAAATTTTTGAGGATTTAGAAATATTTGTTTTTATGTATTACAAATTTAAATCTAATGTTTAATTACTCGTTATTTGATATAAGAGTCTTCCGTTGGTTATCAGACACTATGTATTCATTTGTTAATGTATATTTTCTTAAAAACCTCTTTTTACATTGTAATAAAAATTACCCTTGTGGTTTGCTAGTAGTATGTTCACAAAAATGTTTCAACGTTGAGTATGATGATTATCTGCGTTCATTATAGATTACTGTGCCAATAAATCTTGCGTTATAGTGTCAATAGTTATTTTTCACAAAATTTCAAAAGGAGATATTCTTAGAGTTTATTATTAGAGACTGGAATTCCGGGAATTTTAGATGTTGCTTTATAACTGCAGAATATATTAATTATTATATTTTGATCCAGTTATGAAAATATATTAACTGTGGTTTATCAAGCATGTGCATCAAAAACATTGTAACATTATTAAAACGTAGGTAACTTTGTCATGAAAACATGAGTAAAGTTCATATTTCAGTTTCGAAAGTGACTTCTAAGAATTGAGTAATTGTAAAAAAACCAGTTATTCATAATCTTGAAGGATCGATTTGAGATGGAACAATGTGTATCTGGATAAAACCTATGTAACATGACTTAAGTTTCCAGTATTAGTAGAATTGTTTTTAAATCCACTTAATTTATGTACGTTACTTTTACCACTGCAATTCTACAATACGTTTATTATTACGTATTCATTACTTTTTTTTGAGTGACTGAATATTTATCATAATGTAAATATCAACTTATATGTTTAGTTTATGTAATTTATCTAAACCCATATTGTAATGAATTTAAACACAAATTCATTAGCAAAGTATGATGATCACTACAGATGGGTACAAATTTTGCAACATTTTATGTGTCAAGAGCAGCGTAACACATGCATTTTAAGTTTAAAAACTGTTATTTGGCGTTTGTAAAAGAAATAATATTTTTTATATTGCAGTGTGTAAGGCTAATTAACAACTCCCTGTGTTATTACGGTAATATTATAAAGGGAAGACTTGAAAACTATCTTATAACATAACTTAATAAAAAAATAAGACTGATCTTGGATTTGAACCCAGAATCTCCCGCGCCCAAGACCGGCGGCGCACCAACCAACTGAGACACGAGGGGCAACCATATTTTCAAAATTGAATTTTTTTCCCATTTCGGTTTAATTAAACATAATTGTAATACTTAATTTTTGCAGAAAACTAACACACAATTTTGAACACTACGTTTTTCTGTTAAATAAATGATAGTATACACGGATCAAGTGAAGGAAATATAATAAAAATTAGGCTTCAAATAGACTACTACGTACTACCAAGTGTGATATCCTTAATATTAAACTTTCACATCAGAAAACTTTGTACTTTATCCTACTCAAGAAGATAAGAAACATCCAACTAGTGTAATGGAAGAGCCGTACAAAAAATTTACTCGCCAGACCGAATACTCAAGTCAAATGGAAGAGAAAACAGTGTCGCCATCGGAACAGACGAATAACCGTGACATAGCACAACGTTGGTAATATTATCACGAAAAGTCTAATTATGATGTGACTAACGGTCAGTCACGAACGAGAAATATAATCCTATCAATAAATTCCTACCACAGTCAAGTGGTAGTGGAGGGGGTCTAGCTATACTGGGTAAATGGTGGAAGTGTGCGGGTGTAGTGGGGGAGGTGATTCGTGTTTAGCATAAAGCCAATGATTCATAAATGAGGATATTTCGGCGGTGCTGACTGAATAGCCAATGATATGTAGGTGTTGGGGCTTCGTAATCTACTGGTTACAGTACTTGGAGTGGGTGTACTTTGTCACCTATACAAGAATTGAACCCTGGAACAATAATTTTTTGTAAGTCTTTAAAAAAATTATTTAATTTTCCAAATTTGCTAGAAAAAAAATATGTTTTTAAAATTGTTAGAATTATTACAATGATTTTGTTATTTTTTTTTAATTTGCGTTTGAGGTTATACGGAAATTATGTCGTGGTCATGGAAGTATACAATATGGCTCTTGTCATTAATTTCACCCCTTATTTTAAAATATGTTAAATAAAATTTTTTGCGATAAAAAATTTTTTGACTCTTAAAATTACCTGAGGTCGCTGGTACGCAGTATGTTGGTCGGGCTCTATAATGTAATTTTTCCTGATTTTTTATATTTTTTCCTAAATTTTTGCTATTTTTCTTGAATTTTCAATTATAAGGTTACTCATGGTACATCTAAGACATCTAAGATCACAGCATACAAGGTCAAGGCAGACAATTTGCTAACATGCTTCTTGACTCTAAGGAACATTTATATTATCTTTCTATTACTTTTGAAAGTAGTTTTGTGTGTATTTGTATGTATATGTAGGATGTTCGGAAATTAATTGTTAAGCTGTGGTAGGTGATTTCTTATGAAAAATAAAGTTTAAATAATATAAGACACCTTATATTTAAACGCAATGTTAAAAGGAGATATTTTCCTGAAAATATTAGCTTTTGAAAACGTATTATCGCAAAAAATCTTGAAACTTCTGCCCACGGTAGAAATAGATGTTATTTCCGAGCAGTACGTCCCACATGGTCAAATCGGACGCGCTCATTTGGCGCCCTATGAAAGGTTTACTAGGTGAGGGCACATCGTGGATGTGCTGACGTACCTCTTCCTCAATACAGACAGTGGACAAAGTCTCCTTTCACGGAGACTTTGTGGTGACTACCAGATTTTGCCGGTGACAAGCAATGACAGATGATTCCGAATCACTGCTTCTGCTCTCCGCTTGCACTTTAAAAGCGCTTCGACGTTGACATGACATACTACAGAACTTTGCAAGCCATTTGGATATTAATCTCGCAACTAGAATGCGTGGCACTTCCATTGCCGTGCCGAACTCTGCATATGTGCCGCATTCGGTGCTATGTTTATGTAATGAAGTAAACTTTATTAAACTTTGCTTGACAATTTGTTCTGGCATAAACGATTATTATTTAGTTGTGAAATTTATGAATGATTGCTACAGCTAAACTCCTTTGTAAAAGTTTAATTCTAAATATTTATTTCTATCTACTTTAATATTCATTTTCATTACTTTTTTTAATTTTTAAAATTTTACCCATTCTACTCTATGTTTTGTGAATTGTAATGTAAAATGTAGCATTATGATCATATGTTACCACTAGTATCATTTATGTAACCTCATAGTCCACAGATACTTTTCCTTTGTTCCTGTTCGCTACTTGGCATGCAAAAGGGCATATTTCCCGTGCATGGCCTTCAGCCGAAAGGCGTGGTGACGCCACACTTAAGTGTGACTGAGTGTTGTTTGTTTAATTTACCTGTGGAGGTAAGGTACTAAGATATGCCATCAGCCGGTTCTCGGGTTAAAATGAGTTATAATTTGTACCGAGTGCGTGGTGTGTTTACATTTTCCCCAAATGCGTAAGTGTTGTGTTGCAGAGGCAAGACACAATAAGGGTTTTATTGTTTTTTTTCTTGGCACCGCCCATGAGCCGCATTACTAGTAAAAATCTACAATGTGTAAACATGGTGATATAGGGAAATATATGTTTGTTTTCCGTTACCATTAGACCACTGGAAAAAATTGCAGATTGCCAGACATTAGTTTAATGTTAAACGCAGGAGCAGAGTTACCCAGCCTAGGAGATAAGAGGGTTTTTTATTTGTGCGGCCTACGATTCGGGGTGAAAGTGAATTCCTGTCACGTACGTAAATGCTGTCTGATAGCTGTGCACATTACTGTCCTTCCGCCACATATATGTTTACAAGTACTCAAGAAACTCCTCTAGTTGCAAGAGTGACGGAAACACAGTAGAGCTAATTAAGTACTGTAATAGTACTATGATCTAGAAGGATCACTGAGGGTATTTAGTAAAATGTGTAAACAGTAAAACCCTGTAAAAATGTTACAACCATGCAAGAAGGTTTGTAAGTACTATACGAAGTCCAACATGTGTATCCTGTTTATATTTTTTTTGTGCGATTTCAAATACGTACGTAGAAGTTACACTTGTACAGTAACGAGCAGTTCATGGCAGAAGTAGTACCCAGGAAAATTGTGTAATTTTTTTTGTGCCAACCCCTAAGACCATGGACTAGTAGATGAAGTGTTTTCACAGACGCAATAAACATACAAGTTGGCTTTTATTCCCAGTGTATGAGGCCTCCGAAGTATTTGAAAAGTAATGTACAATGTGAATTGCCGACTTGTTTAGTAATCGCATAAGCCAGACTGTTTAACTCTTGTAGCAGGTAGACAGGATGGCTCGGCTGATACAGAATAGACACGCCACCTGAGTGACGGCTCAGCTGTCCGGGTGTTCCGGAGCGTTTGGAGCAAGGAGCAGGAGGGTGACGAAGATTAAGAGGGGGAGAGACAGGGAAGTGGAGAGGGTTCACAGCTCTCATGCATCCCCGAGAGACGGAGTGCGCGAGGAAGAGCGCAAGTAGAGAAGGCACAGCATAGGAGCAATAGAGATGCAACTGAATCCCGAACTTTTTGGCACGATTCATGCAAGCTTTGCAAGAAGCCGGGGAGAATTGACACATGCCATATCAACATAGAATCTCAGCTGTCACAACACACGCCATAACCCTCCCCCCTCCTGCAAGGGCCCACCCAGTAGCCATCTGCCTCGAAGACACATGGCAGCAATTAACACATACAACGAAAGCAAGCCGGAGCCAGGAAGCATGTTACGAGTTTCAAGGTTGCCTCGGGCCCCCACAACACAGCCCTCCCCAAGTAACCCTGTGTAACTTGGGCACGCACTGCAGAAACAGCTGACAGAGTTTGTCAGGGGCACCGCAGGTTACCGTATTCGCCCTGCAAGTGCGGTGGCACTTGTAGGAAGTAACCTTTGCTCGGTACCTTCCTCCTCCTCTGCACATAACAAGGAAAGACACACGTATGTTCTAAGAGGGATGGAAATAGTTTAAAAGACAAGTTGTGTGACAAGGGAAGATGAGTTACGTCAGATCTGCCAACCAGTCAGATAGAAGCGCTCACTGTGAGAGAAAGTCCGGGCTACAGTTGACCGAGGCCGGGGAGATCAGGCCCCGGCGGAGTGAGTCAATCCCACATGTCAGTCAGTTCCATCGTCAGTTACGTGAGAGCAGTTAACCCGGTCAGTTATAATAGCGCGCCGAGAGAAAAAAACAGGGCATCTGTGCGACAGTCAAGTGAGTGATATCGCGCAGTGAGGCTGGGGGTCGGGTCCTGGCAGAGTCAACCAGAGTGAGCGATAAGAGGTCTGCCATATTGGGGAAAACCACCAGTAATTTCCCGCACCGTAGGCCCCGAGTGAGTCAGTTCGCAGAGATAGTCAGTCCGTGATACTCCGTCGCTAAAAAGCGACAAGCGGCGGGTAGCGCAGCGCTCGGAATTGACAGACGGGGACGCGTATGGCGTCAGGCATTGGGTGCAAGAGCGCAGACATTAGCCTAGTCAGTTACAATCCTGCACCTACAAGGTTTAGTAAAGTCGTGACTTTTAGCGAGGAGCATTACTTCAAGCCAGTGGGAGTAGTCCAGTGCAACCCCACACCGAGACCCCGGAGAGGGCCAGCCAAGTGTCCGAGGCCGGGACATGGTAGGGAGAGATCCGTCTGTTTCAACCCTACGTCGTGAACGGGAGTCGAGTGGTGAGCTTTAACGAGAGCGCAACATAGAGTGGGACAGTAAACCAGTAACTACGCCCCGAGAGCCAGGATTGGATCCCACCAAGGGCCACTCCCTGGGATGTGGGAGTCGGTCAGGCAAAGCTTAACGAGGAAGCAAGTAGAATGCCGTACGCCAACGACAGCCAAACCAAAAGCCTGTAACAGGGCCATCCAATTCACCAGATCTCAACTACTGAAGGAACAACTGTCCCAAAACAGGTACAGTTAAGTAACAACGTCGTGAATCAGGGACGTGTTCGGTCATCTAATGCCAGTAGAGCATCGAAAGGTTAGTCAGAACACTGTAATCAGTCCTGATGGGCAAAACTCTCAGGTTCATTAACGTATATGTTAATTCTCGGAAAAAGGTTCCGAGAAAGTGTGCATACATCACTCAAAAGTGCCAGGAATATGTGTATGAATTCTCGTCAAATAAACCTGTTAAAAACTAGACCGGATTAAGTCATTGTTTTATTTACAATCAACCTTCAAGACACTTTATAGTCGGTGCCATTTAACATTTACTGAGATCCTAGGACCCACAGGTAGGGAATAGCGACAGTATAATACTATCTTTATACTGTTAAAGAAATCTGGGTATAAGTTATGCATGCGATGATGTATATTAGATGCTTATGAAATCACGTATGGAAGTGACAGTCACTGCTAAATATCACAGCTACAACTGTGTCACTCGCACAGCGTGTCACAGTTCCTACATTTTGCAACGTGCTCCATCACTCGTGCGCACCGACAAGGGACGGCCAGTATTACACATGTGACTTTGCAACATAGAAAGAATAAATACATTTTCTGCTGCGGACATTGTATGCGTTGTACAAGGCATTTGACGAAAAAAACTTACATTTTCAATACCAAAAATTCACTACTCTCGGCAAATGCAGGTATATAAACATACAAATTTAACTATCGCATCAATGATGAGAGCACACTGAACAGTATTAATTTGTTTATATGTTCAACTTTTAGGTTCAAACATGTTTTATATGTCGACAAGAAAGTCAGACTAGTAACATCCACTTCCAGTTCGTATCTTAACCGAATATATATAGAACAATTTATATGGTGGGAAGCTAGAAGGCATCTTACAACAAAAATATTGCAGTTTCGAATTTTGGGTGTTCCACTGATGTGTGTGCGAATTTTGTATGTAAATATATTTTATGTAAGTAAAGTCTTCTATTACATTCACTGCATATAAGTGGGTCCGTTTTAAGCATTAACTTAATAATTTCGTTCGCCTTTTATCCAAAAATTAGAGAACAAACTACTTACTGAAGTAATTGTGAAATACACAGGTAGTATGAGATGATAGAATATGCGGCATGAGTTTGTAAATCAATTTGTTTTCTATCGATACTTACTAGCTAAACCTAAGTTACTTTCCATGCTTATTAATAAATCCTTAGAAAGCTCTTATTGTGTGTAAAATCTTTATGAGATAACCTGACGAATACTTTTCCAGAATAATATATCATGATAAATTACAGAGTGATACATGCATGCATCAAATAAAATAGTCTATTACCTTCATTCATGCAAAGAGACATGCATCGCGGCAGAGAGGGATTGGGCAGATATGGCCTCGAATGGGGCCATGACTATCTTCCTAAGTGTACCTATAGTTACCCGATAACTTAGAATAGAAATTGGAAAAATCGGCATAGAGACCGAAAAAATCCTATTGACAAGAAATAACTCAATAATATTGCATGCATTAACAAAATTGCTACAGGAAGAATAGAGGTTAGAACTATGCCTTTGAGGATTCCTCCTCTTATATTGCGAAAGGGGATTCCCAACCCTTAATAACCAGACTGACTGAGGAGTAGTATAAACTACGTAGTTCCCCTTACCAGTTACTCAAATAACGTTGATTGGTTAGGTAGTAGATATGCAGGGAAATCCCATCTTAATAGTCTATCCGCGGTTTCTTCACACTTTGAATAAAAAACATTTGAAAAATAACCCTATGCATTATATGTTTGGTTGTTTTCTTAATATGCTATGTATCATTCGAGATATGAACTTTTATTGCTATAAAAACACCTTCCTTTTTATTAAATTGAACTTCTAGATACATCAAAAATTATAAATTGTTATATTTAATTAATAAGAAATGAAAACAAAAACAGTGAGAAAATAGGTGTGCTGGCAATACTTATTAAGAAATAGTTCTTATGCAAAATATAACTACACTGATTGCGTACGTATTCGGTCCGCTGCTCCTTTGGTATAACTTTCTATACTTTGTTAAGCTTTGTTTGCATAAGTTGGAGGAATATCAGGGATGTATAAGTTTAGCAGGGCTTAAGAAATATCTGAAGTAATCGCGAATGGTATTGGAGTAACCGCGAATGGACTATAGTCTCTAGTCGTGAGTTTTCTGCATAGGTAAACATTAATGTGGTAGCTGCCTACAAACTGAATTGTACTGACGTATAAAAAGAGATGATATGGGTATTGAAAGTTTTGATGTTTCTATATAACGGATATGTAGTTAATTAAAGGAATTATTATAGCCCCTAATAATAAGTGTAGTAGTGTTACTATGTAACTGAAAATTTTACAGTTTATTCAAAATTAAAACTTATATTGTGTTAGCAATAAATACATTAAATGTGGTTTGCGTGTGAATAGCAACATTTTGAAGAGTGTTGTAAAATACATTAAAAAATATATCATATTCCTGGAACACATCAAATGAAGTATGACAAAAGTGCATAGAAGAGGACAGAAGGACAGAAGTAACAAAAATTGGTGGTGAAGCAAAAAAGAATATTTAAACATTATGAGTTTACTTTAAGTTGCAAAATTGAAAGGATAAGAACTCACCTGCAGAAATGTTCAGCTAGAAAGTTAGAGGAGAGTGGAAAAGTATCTGTATCATCAACTGCTAGCAGCAGGACAGCTTTCCCTTACCGATTCCAGTAGACCCTCTTTCACAAACGTTTGTACATAAGCATGTCCGAGTCCAGTACCTAGCACTTTCTCAGTCAATAACAGAAAGCAACATTTAATCCTTCGTTATGTTCCTAAGTCAACTGAAGGCCAAAAATAAACCTCGACAAGCCAGTGTTAATGTTTTTCAATGCTGCGAATGTACCTTTTAACGGCGTTTATACTTAATAAATTCAAGAAAATAAGTCAGTTATTATGACCTGAATGATTCACAAGCCGAAAAATATAAAGGTGGGAAGTTTTGGATGATGCGGCTCAAGAAATATAGCAATAATTGGTAGAAAAGTACAAAATTTCAGTTTAACAGTAACATTGGGAGGATGATCAGGCATTAAGAATGACGCAATTAAAGCCGTCACAATACATACATAGACATGAAGTTCCTTCTTAAAGTCTATTGTGCAGGGTCACTAAATAAATGTTTGAGCAGTGTGCAGCAAAGAGGCAGCATTCACAGACAGCCAAGAAAACTTACAAAGCAGCATCTTTGCAGTATTTCTTGATAATGGGAATTATTTTGGCAAATGTGGGTAATTTTTAAAGAAAAACATCTAGATCTAATAACCTATGCCTGCTCAACACACCTTTAGAATTAAATTGAGAAAGATGTATCTTCTAAAACAGTTATGAGTTATATTGTGGTACTGTAAATATTTTTTCTAAATGGTCATCATGCATATGGGGACTTCTGGAAGAAAATTTATGTGCTGTCACAGTTTCCAAATAAAACACGATAGAATTCTCACCCTGGCTGAGTTAAATCATTTCTGACATAATTTCATAAATACAGCGATATTGCCCTTGAAAATGCCCAAGACTTTCATTCAAACGTTGCAAATATATTAAACATATTAGGAATTTACCACGATACAGTGTGCCTTGAGAAACAATTACATCGGGTTATAAATGCACTGCATAATCTTAGGAAAGAAACAACATGTATTTCAAAGGCAGCTGAAATATGGCTTGACCAGGTCTTATGATGTTCTGGATCCTTACCATCACCACTTCAAGAAAAGATTTCAATATGTAATCCAACTACAACGTATCTTCGCAAACATTATAGATCCAAAATGTAGAGGGCAACCTTTACGTGAAGAAAAAGAAAACTCCATATATATGTGATTTGCTGAACACCATCCTAGGTGATCCTGACTAATATCGTGCTTATATGATGCATACATATGTTGTATAATAGTTTTACTCGCAACAATAGCGGTATATAAAGGGGAAAAGAATGAGAGAAACTCTGAGTCACTTTTCCTAATGCTTGCATTCAGCGCCACGTTCTTCTGCTTTAATTGAGAAATACTTCTCTACACTTGAAATCAACTGGAGCAAGTTACGCAATCGCTTAGGAGTTGATAAAAAAACGAAGCTACTTAAAGTGTCTCGTTATTTACAAGCAAATTTTTCAAAGTCAAACGTTTAAATTGACTCTATTATTTATGTGTAATGTTAATTTTATATATTTTTTGCATGCAACTGACAAATGTGTAGCGTATTACTGGAATTCGATTGAAAAATTACTATGTTAAAATGTAGACTTAACACTTGCAGATATATGTGAGAATGAGACAGGTGCAGTATGAATTTCTGGCACTTGTAATTGTAAAGTATTTATTTCAAAACCATCCTCTTTTTTTTTTTTTTTTGCTAATGCGTTGCAGTGACAATGATAACCTTTTTGTTTTTATAGGGAAAACTTATAATACTCTTAACTACCGCTTTAACACTTTCATAATAATTTATACTTGTGGTCCTAAGTAAAAATAAATCTGTACAAAACACTTAATGTCAAGTGTTTGTTTCTGTATACAATATATGAAAAGTGTTTTTCATAAAAACATCACAATTGTAGGGTATGGTGATATTTGGCAATGATAACAACATAATAGTTGTTAATTAAATTGTTATAACAGAACATAGTGACCATATTGTGTATAATACTGGCTATATGAGCTACTATAGCTGGTATAATATAAATTGGTTCATACAAACAACATTTAACATAAATTAAAAAAACCATTATTTCCCAACATTTATCAACAATGTACTTATTTCAGATACTAACTACAAGTGTTTGATAAAATAAAATATGAGTGGCTACGCAAAAATGCCGAAAGCAAATATAAAGAATAGACATGTCTATATAAAGCCTAAGATTATTTCGAATATGCAGGAAAAACCCGAAAAAAACCTTGGGTTAGTGAATAAAACCAGAGTGGGTTTGACTTAAAAAAATGGGGTTTTTTCAAACCAGCTTGAAATTTTTCTGCTTACTATGAGAAGTTGAATGGTTAAAAAACAAAGCTGTTATCTTGAGAAATATGTATTTAAATTAGCAATAACGGTAGTTCTCATTGTCAGCCTCACACTGAGTCAGAAATGATATCTTAAATTTATTAGAAATCACACCAATGTTGTTTAATTTACCTGGTGTTTCAGCAGATGTGGACGTTCCGATATTTTCGTCTAATTCCGGTATGATTTCTTTTACATTCTCTTTTGTAATGAATGTTTCTGTGCCACTGTCGTGAAACATTTCTGTCGTGTGACCTGAAAAATAATCTAATAGCTTTAAAAAGTGTTCACCTTACGAATGAGCTATAACTCTTACAAAAAATTACGAGTATAGAAACTTTTGTTCTCATTACAACTCATAATTTTACTAGACTTAACCTAATTCCTAAATTTAAGTACTCTTGTTTTTTACGTATCGATTTTCGTGATGTGTGTGCATGGTTTTGTGTTGGCGACTTTGACTCCCGCAGACGGACACCTGCATGTCATATCTCAGTGCCTGCACGTGATTGGCAAGCTTCAATCACTTGATAACTTTCTATTTTGCCTGGTCGATATTTGCACTATATCTTATAGGTGTATATGATTGGTTTAATGTCAACGTTACATCATAGGGCTTGCATGTAAGTATTTCCTAAGCAGCTATTGGGCCAGCCAAGGGGCTTCTTTTGACAGCAAATGACATGAATGATACATCGTTTTAGTTTTTATGGTGACTAAGATTGCATGTTAAACAACAGTACGTACGTACAGCCGTACTGCCATCGACTTCTTCGGACATGACTCGGACCGTGCCATCGACTTATTCGGATGAAGCACTTACAGCAGTCTCATTATCGATTTCTTCAGGAATGATCCTGACAGCACCATCGAATTCTTCAGATCGGTCACCTAGAGCTGTGCTAACATTGATGACTTCGTTAAGGTATCGTTGCTGTTAATGTGACAAGATATTTGCTTGCAGTCAAGATGCAAGGAAGAATGAAAAAATTTATTGTATGAAAATGCCTTCCTGTGCTATGCAACTATGTGTCAAGTGCAAACGTATATTCAAACGATGTGATAAACTGAAGATACATAGCACGAACTGTAAAAGTACAGATCCTACAACTCAGGAAAGCCCTGTACTAGCTGCTTGCGAAACCACATAAAATGGATTCTGCCTTAAACAATCAGCATACAAGAGAATTTTTAAAGATTATGCAAAAGGGAATAACTTTGTAGGTACAAAAATATACGTACATACACAGGCCATATTAAGCAAAGGATGATCAATTAAATAACAGTAGAAGTATAAGAAAGTCTCTTAAAACACCACGTTTGGATGGAGTACACGTATGAAAAGCCTCAAACCTTGGATGAAGCTATTAGTCGACGAGAAATTAAGACTGCGAATGAAGAATTGTATAACGATGATAACATTCCAGAGACTGTAGAAGACTTAAAATAAAAACCTTGTCGTGAAGAAGAATATATGGTCAAGTGTTCTGGTTAGACGATTCCTAGCATATACTGCCTTGAGCTGCGGATAAGAAGATCATATTCACTACGTGAAAAGTAAGAATGCTGCTTTAAAGAAACTACGTTGAAGGTGTTTGTATATTAAAGTGTGAAATATGTAATAATATGCTTGACAGATCTGCTTCAGGATTGTATGTGGCAAAGAAAGGTCCTTCATATATTTATACATGAGTGGTGTTGGTCTTATATGCCACTGTTATGTTTCGATTAAACACAAATGGAGAATAAAATGGATATTAATTGTTTAAGGTCAAGACCATATGGTATAAGCAAAGATATTGGAAGTCATATAACCCCAAAATGGTGGTTTGATGCGACCGAGTAATCAGGATTTTCCTAAATTGAGGTGGAATCGCAGAGCATAAAACGGTTTGTACGGTGATAGGTAGAGCACAGGTAACTTAATAGTCGTGACAAAAAGTAAACATGTGTAATCCTGATGAAATGACGAGCACATGGGAGAGACGAAATACATAGGATGTAAACAAATGGCAAACTGAAAAACATGTAAAATGTAATCTTTGATATAACACTAGCACCACCTGAGTGTTGGAAAAAAAGAAAAAAAGTACGATCAAATAAAACAAGATCGCTGAATACGACAGATTGAACAACGATGAGGGGTTGGAGTCCGCCGCCTTATTTACAGACTGAACAACGATGAGGGGTACGAGTCTGCCGTCTTATTAACCAATGAGAACATAAGTACAGGAGGGGAATGTTAAGACAATGCGTTTGATTGTAGGGTGTCTGTCATCTATTGTACGTTGTGATGAGGAACCAATGAAAGTGAATTTTTAAAATATTTTATTAATAAATTTTTTAAATAATTTTTAAGTAACAAACTCAAAAATGTTATAATTTTTTGAAAATAAAAAAAAAATGTACTTCTTGGTTTTAGGTCATAGTAATGAGGTTAAGATATAATTTGAAGCACAAGGTCACTTGGATCCATTGTGGTGGTTAGGTAACATTACAACATGACAACTGGTAAATTCCAGTTCCTTGTAAACACCGAATTTCGAAATTAAATTGTTTTTGTGAGTTTTAGTAAATACATTTTGAATATATATTTAAAACGATTTAAACCTTAAAAGATTTTATAATTTTTATTGAATTTTATTGGAGAATTTTGTGATTTTTTGTGTGCAAACGACATCCATTTTTTAAGTCAAGTATCAAATTCATATGTATCCAATATGGTGGTCCATTTACACTTCAATCCCCTCTAAAATCGATTATTTAAATTAAAAATTTTATGTTTTTATTGATAAAGTTTCAAAAATAATGTTTTACAAATATTTTAAATATAATTTTGGATTTTTTTTTTTTTAGAATTTTGTAGTTGGTGCGTTTAAGGTCAAAGGCTACTGGGATGAAGGTCAAAGGTCAAGATCAAGGTAACCAACATTGAACATGGCCACTAGGTTGGCTGACACAACCAAGATAGTGGATGGTCGTGTTCGACTTCAGACCCTGGACCATGTGTACAGATTTGGCATGCCTTAAACCCATAAAACAATTATGGCCAAAACTGCTCTGGCCTCGAAAACTATCCCCCCAATTCCTTCCGATTGAACGAAAAGTGCTTTTCAGACTATCGTTTTTGGAATTGGGGATCTGTGCTTTTTTAATGGTATAATGCAAAATTTTGAGGAAAAAATATAAATTATAAGGGAAAAAGAGATATTTTAAACCGAAATAGGAAATTCTGAGAGGAAATGGGTCAATTTTAAGGGATAATCTGAACATTTCGCCATGAAAAGGGAAAAAAGTGACTTTCAAGAGAGAAGCGGCTGAAGAACTCGATGGTGCTTCTGCTGGACCCACGACTGGCATCTCCATAATATTTATGCCAGGTATCGAAGTGCTGAGACGAAGTGTCTTTCACGACTGGCACTGTCAAACAAGTTCCGTAAAATGAACCCAGCTCTTCATATACCTGGTGATGTTGACTTTACCCACTGCATTAATTTCTGGGAACCATGTTGTTTTTGTAGGCGTGGGGTATGTCAAATAAAAAAAATCGTATTTATTTTAAACTAATTTTTATTTTTTATTTATTAAAGTTTTACAGAAATTTTTCGTAGAGTACAGCAAAACAAAGCAAAGAAATTTACTAAACTTAATTGCCGTACTCTATCTTTAAGTTTAATTCTAACATGAAGTCGGTATTTGTAATTATTCAGTACCTCGAAGATTTTGTAGAAATAAAAGTTTGAAACTCTGCTTTTTATAAATAATGTTTATGGGACTAAACCATACACCATCATATGAGTAACGACTCTGTGCACAAGTATGTTATAATCATGGTATGGATCAGCATTTACCGACGCTTTTATAGACAAGGATGTAAAATCCTAATTTCAAGCAATCCTCCTCCGCCTCCTCAAACGTCTAAAATCCCAAACAATCCTCCTCCACTGTACATCTACTACACCTTTTGCACAAACAGCTCCGAACCCTCCGCAATCAGCTCCGCATGATTCGCAATGAACTCCTAATACTCCGCAATCAGCTCAGCACATTGTGCAACAATCCTCAACAATCATCCTCACCCATTTTCACCAACCCTTAACAATCCTCCACACCAACCCTCAACAATATTCAAATAACTTCAACAATCATCCCCACCAATCCGCAGAGTTAGTCTCAAAAATCTTCGTCAAAAATCCACATCAATCCTCTTTAGTCCTCCGCACAAATCCGCATCAATCCTCAACAATTCTGGCCACCATTCGAAACCAATTCACATCAATCCTCCTCAACAATTCTCTAAAATCCTGCGCAATCTTTCGCACCAATCCTTAGCTATCCTCCTCGCCAATCCTAGCCAATAATTCGCAATCCTCAACAAACCAGACCAATATATCGATCAATCCGAATTCCCATTTCGTTCCCTCGAAAATCGTTAAGTTTTTACCCCCTCTCCACATATATAGAATATAGATTTTAGATTCAAAAACCATCTCCAAAAATTTAACATGTTGACTGAATAAACTTTTATTTTGCAGACCATTATCCATGCATTTTTCGTACTTTAAGTGTTAATTAATATTCTGTTTGAGGATCATTACCTTAGTAGTTAAGGCGATGATGCATGTCACGGCTCCATGGTCGTTGAGCTCAAGGGCATGCCTTCGTAGACGGAATTTATCTTCTATATATAGCAGGAGAATTCTTCCAAATTGATTTCAACTTCCCGAATTAAGGTATCTGAATGCATCGCAGCTCTCTATATAGTTTCTCACATTGGAAAACTAAGTCCGACCTTTCCTAAGGCCGTGAGGAAATTTGAATTTTTCAAATTGTTTCGGGCCTTGTACTCGTGTCCGTACACCATACCTAACAGTTACAAATTGCTTTAAAAATGTGTACGAGTTGCTTATGGTTACTAAACATCGTAGAATTTTGCTAATATATTAGAAAACTTTTGATCTTTATAAAATTGCAAACTTCATATTTCATCTCAGCTAAAGAATAATTCTTCTAAATCTTAATTTCGTATTTTTATGCATTCTTCCCATTAATGGGCAAAATTACCAAATTTTTTCCAAGTCCAAAAGAAAATAATTTTTATTAGTTTAACTTTTCGAATTCAGGTCCCTACAACTTACATTACCTTTGACGATTGCCCTTAACCCAATGTAATTTATAGATTATTACTAAATATTGAAAAAAATTCATGTAAGAGGATCGCTAAAATTTATTTCAACACTTGCAAATCGAATCTAATTGCGAACATTTTATATCACACTGATTCCTATATCCGAAGCCTACAAATTGCATATATCATTTATTATTTATTCCTTAAACAGTCTCCGAAACACTCAGCAAAATTACATAAATTAATTCTGTTAGAAAATTAATATTTATAATTTTTTCGCGTCATGAACTCGACTCCCTAAACTATATCCTGACTGGCCGTTATTGCTTAAGCATTCATATAGTGTGTACGTAATCACACAGAAGTTCGCTTTCAAACATCACTAATAAGCTTTGAAAACACGCGTCATTAAAAGATTAGTGAACCACTTATTTTGTATGGGCCACTTAATTATTTTCCTAAAACTCTCAATCGAAGTTTATAATATATTGTTGAAACAGTATAGTTATAGAGTTTTCTTCTAAGTTGAACAGCCAAATTATTAGTTAATATTTGTGAGTGTCGAACACAAGCCCCCTACACAATGCTTAATCGGTGAATATTGCTTACAAAGATATGTCGGGCGTATGTAATCAGTAAGAAATTCGAGCACTAAAATTTACTAATAAGCTCCTGAAACTAGCACCTTAAAAAAAAATACAATTCTCTTATTTCATTCCGACTCCATGGTTATTCTTCTAAAACTTCCGTTTCGCCTTCGTTATATATACCTCCTAAAGCTGGGACAAAATTACCAAATTTCTCATTAGTCCTATAAAAAAATTATTATTTTTTATAGTTTCTGGTCTTGAACTGAGTGCCCCTACGACATGCCTAACGGATGAATATGGCTTAAATGTATATATATATATAGTTCGTATAAGCACATAAACATACAGAAAATCACGTACAAAGTTCGTTAAAAATTATCCAATGTCCAGGTCGGTATTCGAACTGGGGTACCCTTATCACTCGTTTTTATTATTCGTCCTACATTTGTCTACCAGATTCCTTTTTATGTTTCATATACCGTACATTTATACCGAATTTATTCGAGCGATTTTTAGTAATTTGTCACGTATTTCTTCCATGAAATTTCAGTAGTGAGCTTATCTTCGCTTTGGGACTAGAGTACTGGGTTCCGGATCCGGATCTGTATCTGTCCGCCATCTTGGTTGCCGTCACAGGCGTGGCATTCGACCGCTCACGGAGGCGTCATCGAGTGTCTTTGGTGATCACGTTGTGACGTCATGACAGACATCTTTTTATCCTTCCCCAAAACCAACATAAGCACACTACGGCCTTTCAATGGAAGGAACACCTAACTGACGCATAAAAAAAAAACGCTGGAATAAATAAGTTATATGCATCAAATTCATAACATAAACATAACATTTGATGAAAAACAGGGTGGTAAGGTCAAGTATCTTTAACACGTATTAGAAGAATAGTCGACCACTATTTCCCATTCACCGAAGTTATAGTCTTCAAATTCATAACAGAGACATCGCCATCAAACATGAACATGATGATAGTGTCAAAGACTCCCGAAACCACAGTACAAGCATAGTTGGCTCTCATTTCCCACCCACCAGCGCTATAGTGATCAGATCCATAACATAAGCATCACTTCCAAAGACAGAAAGGACCACAGGGTCAAGTAAGCCTTAGGACTTCGTCAAACCATAGTTGGCTGTCATTTCCTACCCACAGAAACTATAGTCACCAAATTCATATTATAGTCCTCCCCTTCGATGACAGACAGGGAGGTAGGGACAAGTACACCATAAGTTCTCCCCATTAAGTGCTTTTATAAGTATAGTTGTCAGACTTTTCCCAGAAACCAAAGCTACGCCCTCCAGATTTATGTAACATTCATAACTTCCGACTGTATCAAGGAGATAAGACAAGTAGTCCTAAAACCCGGTGACAACAATTGTTGGTCAGCGTTTCCAAACATTTTCAGTTCGGGAAAATGTAACAACCATTGTTGCGTGTAAGGAAAATAAAGGTTTACAAACAGGCGGATAGCAAAGTTAGAATTATATGTTGGAGTGTAGGGTCTGAAATAGAATGCACATATGCAACGACATGTACGCAATAATCTAGCAAAAATGGGCATAATGATTTCCTTATATTCCACTACATAGATAATTACAACATAGCATCGTATTCGACCGTTTCGATGATGATATCAATTATCGAAATAATATAACACTGACCAGTTGCTAAGCAGAACTTCTCGGTGTCGGTAGTGCATGCAGGCGAAACTGAGGGTTAAGTGGTTGGAACTGAGTGGTCAGCAGTGAGTGGTCAGCAGTGTGGGGACAGCACAGATGTGTTGGCAGTGAGGGGTCAGCAATGATGGGTCAGTTGTGAGGGGTCAGAACGCAATGGTCGCGAGATTCAAGTGTAAAAGATGTTACAACTTTTTGTACATGAAAATTCAGTCACGTCACAAACAATAAAGGACTGGTATATATGTAAGTAAATCACGAGCCCGAAGTCTTAACGAGTTACAACATATAAAAAATATATAATAAAGAGACAGTCCATAATAGTGATATCACTGTTGTTATCATGCCAAGAAGTTTAGTTAAACCTAGATTGCTTTCTGACATGAGAAAAACGAATGATCACAAAGGCCAACCGCAAAAATTACTACAATGCGTCAAGTGCGATACACATTAAGCAACTTGTAAAGACTATATTCATTGCTTACAAAAAAGAAAGATAAATTTAAATAATAATCGCACAAGAGAGATGTCACTGATACGCACAAACGCAAACAGATATAAAAATAATTATAAAAATATGCAGTCATTAGCATTTGACAACTATATTTATTGCGCAAAGATCAAATGCCATATGTCACATAAGTCTAAAAGACTTTTGCGAAGCCTAGATGCACAGGTGCGATAAGTATAGCACTACTACTCACTGATGCAAACTGATATAAAAATAAAATATAAAGGAAAATATTTATAAGCACTTACCAACCATTGCAATCACATATTGAACAGGCGTCGTTTGTTGTACGATTCTTTAGATGACGCTTGATAAGATCAGACCATCCTGGTCAGTATATAAGAATAGCAAACATATTATGAACGAACCGAGTGAAACGTGACCCTCGACCTCAGAGTACAGGCAACACTTACTACACTAGCATCAGAACGCATCCGAACTGACTGACGTTGTGCGAACAACTAATACCATAGAAATCTGTAAGGCTGCTTTGTAGTTCTCAGCAAGTCGAAGAATGGTAAAAAAAAAATACCTGAGAGAGATGCTTCAGGCTCCAATGCAGCAGACCAGTCAAGTCACACATGCATGTCCCTTTATAAGAGAAATTCTGTAGTACAGTACAAGATAACAATTTATTTCGTTTAATACATCAAGCTGCAAATATAAGCATGTCTCTATAAATATAGCTTCGAATATCTGGTGTTCGTAGAGGATATTGCTTCTGTCCATTCTGCTCATTTTCAGGTATATAGAAGCGGTTCGCACAACCAACACACATCGATCAAAACTGTTTTCTCTATTCGAAATAACATACTGAATGATGGGATGCTGGTCTAGTGGCCAGAACATTTTATCGGCTATCGTGGCATATTGGTAGCAGACGCTGGTTTAATATGCATCGTGAGCGAGCAGCAGCAGCAGCAAAAGAATAACAAAGCATCTCAAACACTGAAACATGTACGAGCGTAAATAAGTTGAAAGGCTGAATTTTAAATTCCGCATGCTAGAGTGCGATCGACATGATAAGGTAACATATTTCAGTCCAGCAACCATAGTGATGTCAGCACCACACATCCAGCAGTCATCCACTGAGATAGCCCGAGATGGGCAACGCAAACTAGCATACAGTTTGAGCAGTATACAAGCGATCATCATGTAAAACGGATGACATTACGTTGACGAGCATGGTGGGGGAAAGAATATCGTCACGACTACATTCATCTACTACGATCGGGTACACTTCTACAATATGAAGACCAAAACAATGGTTGAAGTCTTACTACCTGTAACACCATCAGCATCGTCAACATCGAAAGGAGCCATGAAGAGTAGCTACAAGCATTAGGTAATCATTGTTACTATTGTGAAAATACTTTTATCACAAGTTGTAATTGACACAGACATGAAGGTTGTCTTTGCATGTTTAACCCAGCATATTTATTCTCGTTATGTAAAGTGTATAAATTATTTCAATTTTATTCATTTATATTAATCGATGTTAATATTAGGTTCACCTCCATTGCCAGTAAAAAAGTTATCAGATTTTGACTAAATCTGAAAGAGAAATTATATTTTTGTGTAGTGTCAGGCCTCGTACTCAGGTCCCTACCGACTGCTGCTTGAGCAATACAGAGATGCTCTCACCATCTTCGTTTCTCCTTTCTACCACTAGAGTGTATGGTCATCGCCTGCTAGGTATCGCTGTTGTATTCGGCCATCTTCGTTTCCCCTGTTACCTGTCAAGTGGGACATCAACATCATTTTTGTTACCGATGGTGGTCACTAAGAACACTCGTGTCGACACAGCTAATGAATTACGACGTGCAGCATGTGGAACACTCAACCATTCATGCAGTACTATATGCAAGTAGCTCAAAAAATTCCAGACGCTCGAGGTGTTGATCCAACCCCCAATGAGGATTGCAGCTCGACGGTACTGATAGCACAGTGGGACTATATCAGCGTGGTTCGACTGGGAGGGCTAAAGGTGACTGAAGACTGGGGCATGCCTACATTTTCACCTTCATAGAAGTCGAATCCGCAAAGGTCTTATGATCATTTCTGTGATTTAAAATTTTCTAAAATAAATTCTTAATTTTTTATTTCAAGGAGTAGATTTTGCTCGAGATGTTGGCCAAAGGTAAAAGTCAAAGTCGCATGGCATCATACAAGGTAAGGTTGAGGTCAAGATCATATGATTTCATCCAAGGTCAAGGTTGCTTGTTATCATGGTTCCTGCTGTTGTGATTGAGGCAAATGTATTTTCTCACAGTGTTCCCATTATTATTTTATTAACAAAATAGAGGATTTTTACCTTTCACCGTTAGTGTAGATGTCGTCTGAAATAATGATCAAAGGTCAAGGTCATAAGTCATCATGGTTCCTGCTATTGCGAGAGCGGGAAACGGATTTTCTCAGAGTGTTAGAATATTTTTCCTTACACCCTAGAAATAGCATCAGGGTGGGCTTTCGCACCTGTGTATCTCCTCCTGGTAGTAGGAGCTAGTGTAGCCTTCCTGGTAGTTATAGCGTGGCTTTTGCCGATGTTCTTACATCTACCATTGTTGCACAGCTCCTCCTTGTTCATTGCGAGCAGGGACAAATTGACTTTCTCCGAGTGTTCGTGTGGTTTTCCTCATTCTTAAAAATATGTACTTCCATAAAATATTTCAAACGAGATAACTTTATTACCTAGCATTGTATAAATTAATTACTCCAGTAAAGGGAAGTGCATGAATGACACGGCTGGTCTGTCAACTTGGAGTCTGACTCGGCTCTCTACTATTGTATGTAACATACCTTCGACTCGTTGAGACCTGTACAGTGCCTACACCGTCAGTCGATCACCTGACTACCTTTCATATTCTCGAGATATTAGTGGATCACACAATGTCGGACAGGGTGGGTGCGTTCCACCACCAGTGATGGGGGTTGTAAGTGCTATCTGCAATATGATTGTGATGGCTTCATTCCGATTGGTTCTTAAGAATATCGTTTGCTATTCTGGTTTCTGGCAAGGGCTGGGAAGTCTTAATTAGCATCATCTTACTCGACGTACAACGCTCGATATACATATGTGCAATACGCGCTGGTTGTTAAGTGCTTATAACTAGTTTCCTTTACTTTTTAATTTTATATCTGTTTGCATCTGTATGTAGCAGGGTAAACCTAGTCGCTCCCTTAACTTCTCGACTCTGTCATAGTACTTTATTTTAGCCTAATGTGAAGTAAGTTGCTCAATGCTTGCACATTATGCGTTGAATGGTAGTGGAATTCATGTGTCTCGGCACTGTAACGTAGCTAAGTTAGAGTGTGTACGTGAAGGAAATATTCGTTACCTTCCTTAGATTCCACTTCATTCCAACTTGATTTAGTCACAGGCCATCAAATTATATTTTAATCATGCTTCACCATTCCACCCGATTAAGAACGAAATAACTGGTTGTCTAAAACGTCCTTCCTATGCTATGCAACAATATTTAAATGCAAAAGTCTGTTCAAACGATATTATAGGCCGAAGGGACATATCATTGATTTTAAGGGCAAAGTCAAATCCGCTAGGAAACGCCCAGTACTAGCCTTTTGCTATACCAAATCGAATAAATTCTACCTATACTAAAAGGGTTTTCATGGTCATTTTAAAAGATTATGTAATGAGAAATAACTTTGTTGGTACGAAATACATACGATTACACAGTAATTAAAATAATAAAAAGTTATAACATTTTAATGTCATCCAATGATAATTACTGACACAATTATTAGATATAGCTCTCTTAAACAAATAACCAATAAATATATGTTTAGAAATAATTTTATTAAATAAACAATAAGGAAAAATACTTTTGAAGTCAGCTAAAAAATAAAAATATCCCCATGTCATTCGGGTATAAATGATTTAGTCTAGCTTAGTTATAGTATCATTTAGACTTCATTAGTTATCCGGAAAACAAATGCAGTAAACATAAACAATTTATCTAGACGGGAATTTGAGAAAACCTTTTACCCTATTGCTGTCATTTAAGGAAACCACGCGATATTTAACAACAAACGTGATTTTTATATTTTATTGACAGAAGACCTCAAACCTCATCAAGTTTACGTTCGTGAAAGTGTCAACCGAAATTAATAAAATAATGATTTCTAAAATAGTATATTATAAACATTAATAATAGTACATCTGTTTTATTACATTTGATTCATTAATAATAATCGTTTCTCAAAAATAAAAAAATTACCACCTTGTTGAAACAATCTCAGTCGAACCGTTTTAGAGAAAACAAAGACAACGAAGTGTCAAAGGCGGCTCTGTGACACCTGTGACGGTAGGCAACGTATATGTCTTTTTCCCACATTTTGAAGTGCATCGGATGTCACTGTGATGGTCGAGACGGCACATTTAAGTTTAGATATTAACGTATTATTTCGAAAATTGAGAATAATGCACAAGAACGATAATGTCAAGCCTACAGAAAGGCTCAATTGTATGACTCTGATAAACAAAACAGTTTACAACGAATTAGAGTAATTGGCGTACACTTCCAAAAACACGGTCTCCGCTGGTCTTTCGTAAACAAGTCACCGCACTAACCCTCAGAAAGAAAGGTCAAGCAGATTGAGATGAGGACATCGTGGAAGCCAGACAATGGGAACTTCGTGACCAATCCATCAGTCAGGGAATGAATTGTTGAGAAGGTCAAGTATGCCTTGTGCACTATGGGTTGGGGGACTACTTTTCTGGAACTTCATTTGTTGTCTGGTGTGCAGTTGAGAATTTTTGAATAATCTGGAAGAATTTCCAACAGAAAACCCCTGTAAATATTGCTGCAGTGACAGCGTGCATGCAAGCAAGTGCCCGTCAACACGCCCATGACGATACACGCCACATATTCGCACTCAACCGCTGTTGGGAACAGCAGGCAAATGGAACATTCGGATTAACGTACGGTCACACATGATTGTTAAGGGAATTTAATATACATTCACGTCAAAAAGGTACCTCGTCTGTAAACAAAATCTCTTTCTCAAAACTCGATACTTCTATTCATTGGTGCAAAAACAAGTCAGTAATTTTGTAAACGACGGGGATATTTTCCAGGAGCAAAGGAGTGCACCTTCCTCAAATGGAACGAATGCAGCATGCCCTCTTGCAACACTCACACTATTATACGCTGAAAAGCGTTAAGAATACGTGATTCTCGATGTGCACTACTGCTAAGATGGTTTTTAATCACGCACAGCACTTGCTCGTTAAATGTTGCGTTCGGATTGCGCTGTGGACGTCGAACATTCAGTCTTTTCTCGTCCAAGTGTCAAAGTTTCAGGTAATCGGTAATGAACTTTAGCGAATGATGTGTGGTGTGGCTTCCTTCTGTTAGGGTGCTTTCTGTACAAGCATTTCGTAGCACGACCTTTTTCCCGGCTGCACCGTACACCATACGAATGTCGGCAAGTTCAGGACACGTGAAATGATCCATAAAGTTCACAATATGATTTCCTTCTTCAGCTAACACAAACACGTTGTCACTGTTCAGTGATACTACTCCACGTCTTCAATATTGTAGTAAAATTGACTGTATTAACGATCTTGTATGGATCTCATATAAGAAATATTGCCTGCTCCTGTAGGCTTTACACCACACCGTTTGTAATTTCGTTCTCTTTTCTCAACAACAGTTTGGTGTAAGTGTTCCCCTAAAGTGGTTTTTTTTGTTGAGACACGGTGATTAATATTTAATTAATAAAATAACATAAATAATAAAGGTTTACCGGTTTTATTTATTATATTATAGCAACCATTAGTTTATTAGTTGAGAAGGAATCTTTAACCAAAATCATTTGAAACGTTTTGGGGTCTTCTAACAATAAAACGTTTTTCAGATTTTTGTTTCTTAATCTCTAGTGGTTCAAAAGAGTGTGTGTAAATCAGTTTCAAATCTTAATGATCAAACGCTCTTATCATAATTCATACTAACTGCAATCCAAAGTTCTACCCATTTTTTCTGCGTACTTTTGTGTAAGGAATCCCATCCCGAAGTTTGTAGGCCGAATTCATTCATCCTGAATTTTTATATGTTTATATTATATATAATGTATATGATATTCTTACAAATGTTTACTATAGATATAGAGGTAGCTTACCTTGTTCAATTTCACAATTCATAGTTATAAACATGTTAGTTTAATTTTCGACAATAATACTGAAAATAAAGCGACATATCAGCAAACTGATCTGGCAAACTTTTGAATGGCGTGTAAAAACTTAGTTATTAATCTCAGATATTATAATTTCGCTGATAAATGAGCATACTTAAAAACTTTATTAGTTATTTATTTATGCACATGCCATGTTACTGTCACGCATAAAAATAAACTTTTATATTCATTTAAAGGCCAGTGTTAACCCGGCAGTCACCATATACCGTGAAGTGATTGAAAAAAGAGGCATATATTTGTAATGCAACAGTCATTTATCGAAAAATGTCCCTGCTATCGCCATCACATGACTTACATGATTTCTAGAAAGTATTATGAAGTGTGCCAAGATGTTACAAGGTCTGACATCCTTATATCACATTGGCGACGAAATATCGTGACACCAGTAGTTCATGACGTTCACAACAACGTAATTTTACATCGGGAGTAATCGAAGTGTAAAATTACTCAAATTAACAGAACGCACTGTATAATATGATACCTAGAAAGGAACATTTCATAGAGAAAACGTCAGTTCGGTATTATAAAGGCTTTCAGCTGTCCGGTAATATATGTTGCATACTGAGAAAAATGTTTTGTTTAAACCAACAAAATCGGTTTGGCGCAACCCATTTAAATTTTTCGTATAAGGGCAGTAAAATATTTTGTTTCTGAAACCAAATAATTTTGTTGTTCTTACTTTTTTGCCAGAAATAAAGATTTGTTTGGTGCAACTAAGGATTTGTTTAGCTTTACTTTCCTTAAACAGCTTCGAATCTACATCAGCTGTCTCCGAGCGCTACGAATCAGCAATATTTACTTCAGTGATTAAGAAATATCGAGGTTTTCAAATACATTAAATTCAAATACTTAAAAATGTGCGCCAATAAGTGTTTAAAATTTTACAGCTTTCCTATTTATTTTCCTTTTGAACTCGTTTTATGAGGATGTTTAAAACGTTATTAAGGATAAATAACTGCACTAAAAGACAATTCTAATTACCACAAAAATACAAACAAACTGTCGAGCTGTATTATCGAACGAATACGAATAAATCAGTATTTTAACAAATATGTACTGGTGATTCAACCAAATATTTGACTGACAGTATAATTTATTTCGGCCCAACACAGAGGTGATGTTAATTCAATCATGTATTTTGTTAGAGAATAAAATTAATATGTTCTTTTTTTAAGTTTGGTATACTGAACAAAATATTTCATTGGTATAAATAAATGTATTTTTAGCCGTATATAAACAAAACTTTTGTTGGCTTATCTAGCAGTGTATATTAGAGTATGCGTATTCGGTGTATTATGGACCAATAAGACGGCGGTAATTGGGAATGCGGAGACCAGTAGAACTGGTATTCTCTGGAGTGATGTATAGGTCACTCCTTCTTACTTGTCTTAAATGTTCTAAATACATGCCACACTGAATGTATTAAACAAATATATTTTGCCACTTATGTCATCGTTACTTTTGTAATGTGACGTAAAGATTCGGACAAATTTTCCCAATAGCTTGCTAGTTAGTTAAGGCAGTAATAACTATATTTTATATTGGCAAGCCGCAACTGTCCATGCCTTGATAGAAACAAAACGCAAATGAATAAACAAGCACTGTTCTACTTGTAATGCTGCACTGGTACTTACATTTTAATTTGAGAAAAAATAACTGAATCTATAAATTTCGAAGAAATATCAACAGGTGGTTCTTATTTGACATTTCTTCTTACCACACTTTGATGCCTTGACTTATTTAGAGGAAGTATAGGTAAGAAAGATATTTGAATAATTCTTTATAATGATAGTCATTACGAGTTTAGCTCTTAGGTTCTAGGATCTACAGAGATCATGACAACACTTAAAATGGGAACACTAACAATTATCATACAAATATTAAATACAACATTAACATTTATGTCATAATATAATTTGCTGTCTGAGGCTGCAATAACATAAATTTTGGTTTAGGTATAACAACATTAAATATTGTAGTAATAGACAATAGATACTAATTTTTACTGCAATGATAGCTACAGATATCTATTAATAGGAATTCATTATTTCAAACCAAAAATCACAAAGCGTTGAGCGATCTGAACAGTTATTATTTGATTCCAATTATTTGCTAAATTATGCAAGAGTACATAACGTTATTTTGCAAATTAAAAAAGACGAAAGTCTTAGTATTTCCCCAACTGCACATCCAATGGTTATCCTCTAAAAAGTTTAGGAAATTGCAAAATTTGTAAAAGTAATTACTTACCTGACGTTTGAGATGTTATTCCCGTTACCGCCGTTGTCCAATAATTTTTTTGATCTGGAAGTTCTAGTTTACCTGAAGAGGGCTGTTCGTCTGTGCCTGTACGAGGACAAGAGTTCTTTTTAACAAATTACTGTGACAACGGATGTTAAAGTTTACTGAATTGTTCCCCAGAAAATAAATTTAATATTATGGTACTACAAAAAATTTACAAAATGATCTATGCGAGAATGAAGTGAAGCAATTTAATTTTCACATTTGCCTGCAAATGTGGCGTATTGAAAGTATAACAGAAAAACGGTTCTAATATTAAGTATGCGCACTTTCTAAAAACATAAACATTGAAGAGCAAACCGACATTCTAATTCTGTCAAACAGTAAAAGCAAACAAAAGAAATTGAATAAGTTAATGTTTTCTGAATATTCAAGGACATCCCTACCGCTCTATTACATGATTGAAATTTTCAGTAGTGAATTTGTTAGTTACGTAAGTTCCAGAGCGTTTCATTTAAAATAAAAGAGGGTGCTTTTTGATTTAACGACATATCTGCGTGCTTCTTAAATCCTGAGTCACTCCTCTTTTCTTTTCCAACTACGTTGTGTATATTTACAGCATGTAAGTAACATTACGGTTATACCTACTATATAACGTAGATGTTTAAATCTGCGTTAATTTTCGAAAGCAAGATGCACGTGCAAAGTCACTACACAAGAAAGCGGAGCGTAACGTAATACCGCATTTTATTTTCTAACGGTTTTCTCAGATATTAAGGCTTTGAAAGAGTAGTAAACCCATTCTGTGTGACGTTAAATGCAAACTGAGGAATTTTTTCCAATAACTTCTCCTTATGCCTAAAGTAAAATTTGTTAAGTTTCTGTTAATTTTATCTCCTGTGAATTGAATGACGTGGTAGTTTTACATTCTGTTCTGGTTGTAAGTATTGGTTTTTCGCAAAGGGCTCTACCGTGAATCTATATGTCTTCCTCTTCATAATTAAATTTGTAATGGAAATTTGGGGGGAAATAACATCGCATGAATCAAGACTTCACTGTTTTTAAAAACATTAAATTGTAATAAAATGTACTTAAGTGTTCACTTTGTTTATTAATTTCAGAGATAATATAAGCACTAATAATTCATATAATCCGTTTTCACGTTTTATTTGCAGCTACTGACTGAAAAGCCTCTTACGTATCTTCTATCTGCTCCAGTTAAAAAAAAAATCATTAGAAACTTCATAACAACCTTATGTACTACGAACGCGTAACTGATTCCGTACCTGATATTTTTTTATCAGAAGATGAAGCTGTATTAGGAAAATGTAATTTGCATGACTTGTGATGTTAATAAGTTCTCATTGCAATTTTTCTTTCCATGATGATTGGCATTATTCTATTTGCAGATCAGTTTTCATAGAGGTTTTCGGAAATGTCTTTCACAGAGAAAAAACAAAACACTACAAATATAATTATTTCTTAGTGGCTATAAAATATATTGTGTTCATAATAAGTTATAAATCATGCATTGATTCATATATGATTGATTGTTTTACGATTGTTTTTCGAAAAGACTAGCCAGCTGCCTGTCAGACGAACGCAGTGTGGGAAGAGATGTTGGGCAGCTAATGAAGGGTGGGTGAAGGAAGGCAGTCAATTCTGTTCGTGATGGTTACTTGTCGGTTGGGGAGTGGGGTTGGAGGGATGAGAAAGGGATGGGGACTAATTTGATCTTTTGCTCGATTTTTAGAAATTGTAGTGTCTTTTCTCGATTTTATAATAATGTCAAAGGGGTGGCGGTTGGTTAAGCTGGTGAGGTGAGTGTGAGTTTAACGTTATATGTTGCTTGATTTTTAGAAAGAATGTTTTTGTTTTGTGTGATATTTCTCGATTTTTTATGATTGGAAGGTGGGCAGGTAGGACTATGGGAGGGTGGTTAAGGTGGCTGGATGAGTGTGATGTTAATGTTATATTTCCTTCAAACATTTAAATTTTTTTTATCTTAGTTTTTTTTACAGTAATTGATATGGATGACAGGCAGAAGGGGGNGGGGGGGGGATAGACGGGTCAAGGCCTGCTCGAAAAAAGTGATTTTTTTCAAATGTGATTGTTGAGGGCTTTGTTGGATGAAGGGTCCGGGGTGGGGGGTTGAATGTTTCTTTTCAGTGAAATATGGAATCTTTTATTGGCAAAGGGAAATTCTGAGAGGAATTTAGGAATTTTTGTGTGGAAAATGGGAAATTTCAAGATTACAGACGGCTCCACTGCATCACTATCCCTTGCCTTTCAGTCCGGACCTACTAAACCTATCTACTTCGGAAAACGGAAAATTATATTTTGTAGGAATGTGATACCAATAACTGTTATCCTAACGGAAGTTTTCGCATTTTCTCCAAAAATGTGAATATGCAATTTTTTTAGTAAACTAGCCTTGATTAAATCAAAATACATATTTAGACCATTATATTAGCGTGTAACACTATGACTTAGAAAGCAAATGTAGCAATTAAAACGTGGATTGAGGGCTAGAAAATAAATTTTTACGAGTTCAGTGCGTGGCTATTTCGTATAAGTTTTCTTTCTTATTTTGGAAACATCAATGTTACATAGGTACTCTTAATACAGAAAGAAACTCATCAAAGCTTTTGCAACAATTTCACATTAAACAAAATTAAAAATATGTCCAAATTCATTCATCAGCCAGTATTTACAAATTATTGGAAACCATTTGAAAAAACTCATCCTACAGTGACACAAGCTTCCCGTGAAGCTAAACATTTTCTTTTTCGTTTTGAAATAGCAAAATGTTTTTTTTTTTTGACGATTAAAAAACATGCGTTAGATGTATGTTTGTTCTTTGGAGCGTTATTATTAGGGTACAACATTTTCTTAGACAAAACGTTATTTGTGTTACCTGTAATGATCATCTTATGTGGGAAACACAAAACACATTTTTACATTTTTTTCAAGTGAGGAATACACTACTTTTCAAAAAAAGTATCTGAACTTTATGAAATGTTTTCACAAAGCAATTTACACTTTATGTACAAGTCAAAATAGTGTATACGGATATATAATATATTATTTTCTCCATTTTTTTCAGGCGTCACCGAAAATATTTTTTTCACGACACAAATTTTTGTATTACGTTGGATGAGTAAAGAACAATGTTGGTTTTATTCCACCATACTATCTCACATTTCACTTTCTGGAATTTTACAATTATTAATGCGTACTTGGGTGTAATGTGGTTTCATGCAACATCTCCGGTGAATAACTTGGCTGCTCTGTTGAAGTAGGGTAAACCTGATGAGTTAAATGATCATTCTCTGTTGTATATTTTCCTCCTCCTACTGAACATCGTGTAAATAATAAAAATTCTCAGGAGAGAGAAGCTTTTCAAAAACTAGTAATACATAAATACTATATATGAATATTTTCGGAATGTCGATATTAATGCACATTCTGAATAATTCCTTAAACTTTAAAAATTATAAGTAGTTTAGTATTACTCAAAATGCAATAAACTAAAAAAAAAAATCAATTGAACTTTGTTATAGTAAACAGTTTTTAGTACATAAATTGAAATGTTACATAAGTTTAATTTCTAAAAATTGTCTAATTATCTTACTTAAAAGTAGTTTACCGCATAAATGAAACGTGGTTCTTCTAAAAAATCATTCTGATTTCTAATTGCCGATTAAGAAATGTATGTTATCGCAGGCGTTCCGCGGTAGTCCAAAATTAGTAGCAAACTAAAATGCATTTTATTGTATAACTGAATTAACTAAAGGGCATACAATGTAAATTGCTTTCTAGTTAACTGCATACAAAAAAAAATTAAATTTTTAACAATATATTCTTATGAATATTACCATTCGCTGTAATTAAAAATTAATCTTTCTTGATTAAATTATTTTTGACTGAAAATATGCACTACATGTATATATATATAATTATAGCTTTTTTGATGTAACCACTGTTCAAATTGCATATAACGTTATTTGCATTTATCATAACAAATTAACAACAGATTTTAAGAAATTTATTTTTGATTGACGCAAAAATAATTGTTCAAACTCGCTCTTAAATATCATGAAATCACCAGACATATTAAACAATTTCCAGTGCTCAGCAATGATAGTTATAAGATTGAAAAGTTACTGATGTTCGATTTCGTATGCATAGTAGATTCATCGAAATTGTCGATACAATATATTTCAACAAATATTAATGAAACCTTTAAATGTTTATGATACAGTCGTTCTCTTTTCCGATAGTTGGTCGCAAAGGTAAGACATGATAATTTGTTTTGGTTTTTAATTCTACTGCTTTTTGTACAGCTATAACTTGGTATGTATTATTTTAAAGGTGCTTGATTGCAAATAAATTTTTGGGGATTTAAAATATTTGTTTTTTTATGTATTACAACATTAAATCTAATTTTTAATTACTCGTTATTTGATATAAGAGACTTTCGTTAGTTCTCAGATACTATGTATTCATTTGTTAATGTAAATTTTCTTAAAAACCTCTTTTTACATTGTAATATAAATTACCCTTGTGGTTTGCTAGTAGTATGTTCACAAAAATGTTTCAACGTTGAGTATGATGATTATCTGCGTTCATTATAGATTACTGTGCCAATAAATCTTGCGTTATAGTGTCAATAGTTATTTTTCACAAAATTTCAAAAGGAGATATTCTTAGAGTTTATTATTAGAGACTGGAATTCCGGGAATTTTAGATGTTGCTTTATAACTGCAGAATATATTAATTATTATATTTTGATCCAGTTATGAAAATATATTAACTGTGGTTTATCAAGCATGTGCATCAAAAACATTGTAACATTATTAAAACGTAGGTAACTTTGTCATGAAAACATGAGTAAAGTTCATATTTCAGTTTCGAAAGTGACTTCTAAGAATTGAGTAATTGTAAAAAAACCAGTTATTCATAATCTTGAAGGATCGATTTGAGATGGAACAATGTGTATCTGGATAAAACCTATGTAACATGACTTAAGTTTCCAGTATTAGTAGAATTGTTTTTAAATCCACTTAATTTATGTACGTTACTATTACCACTGCAATTCTACAATACGTTTATTATTACGTATTCATTACTTTTTTTTGAGTGACTGAATATTTATCATAATGTAAATATCAACTTATATGTTTAGTTTATGTAATTTATCTAAACCCATATTGTAATGAATTTAAACACAAATTCATTAGCAAAGTATGATGATCACTACAGATGGGTACAAATTTTGCAACATTTTATGTGTCAAGAGCAGCGTAACACATGCATTTTAAGTTTTAAAACTGTTATTTGGCGTTTGTAAATGAAATCATATTTTTTAAATTGTATTGTTTAAGACTAATTAATGGCTCCCTGTGTTATTACTGAATTAAATTAAGGAGAAGACATGAAAACTATCTTATAACGTAACTTAAATAAAAAATAAGACTTATCTGGGGATTGAACCCAGAACCTCCCGCACCCAAGACCGGCGGCGCACCAACTAACTGAGACACGAGAGGCCAGCATATTTTCAAAATTCGATTTCTTTCCCATTTCGGTTTCATTAAAAATAATTGTAGTACTTAATTTTGCAGAAAACTAACACACAATTTTGAACACTACGTTTTTCTGAAAAATAAGTGAAAGTACACATAGATCAAGTGAAGCAAATATAATAAAACTTTGGCTACAAATTGACTAGTACGTACTACCAAGTGTATTATCGTTAATATTAAACTTTTACATAAGAAAACTTTGTACTTTATCCTACTCAAGAAGATAAAAAAACATCCAACTAGTGTAATGGAAGAGCCGTACAAAAAATTACTTGCCAGACCGAATACTAAAGGGGAATGGAAGAGAAAACAATGTCACCATCGGAACAGACGAAGAACCGTGACATAGCACAACTTTGGCAATATTATCACGAAAAGTCGAAATATTATGTGACCAACGCTCAGTCACGAACGAGCAATATAACCCTATCAATAAATTCCTACCACAGTCAAGTGGTAGTGGAGGGTGTCTAGCTATACTGGGTAAATGGGGGGAAGTGTGTGGATGTAGTGGGGGAGGTGATTCGGGTTTAGCATAAAGCCAATTATTCATAAATGAGGATATTTGGGCGGTGCTGACTCAATAGCCAATGATATGTAGGGGTTGGGGCTTCGTCGTCTACAGGTTACAGTACTGTGTGGGTGTGATTTGTCAACAATACAAGGATTGAACCCTGGAACGATTATTATTTTTAATTCTTTAAAAAAATTATTAAATTTTTAAAAATTGCTGAAAGATTTCCTATTGCTAGAAAAAGAAATGTTTTTAAAATTGTTAAAATTTTATAATTTTTTGTTGTTTTATTTTTTGTTGATATTTGCGTTTGAGGTTATAAGTAAATTAGGTCGTGGTCATGGCAATATGGCTTTTGTCATTTATTTCACCCCTTTTTTAAAATATGTTAAATGAAATTTTTTGCGATAACAATTTTTTTGACATTTAAAATTATGTGAGTTCGATGGTACGCAGTATGTTGGTTGGGCTCTATAATGTAATTTTTTCTGATTTTTTCTATTTTTTCCTAAATTTTTGCTATTTTTCTTGAATTTTCAATTACAATGTTACCCATGGTAAAGTTCGAGGACATCTAAGATCACAGCAGACAAGTTCAAGGCAGAAAATATTCTAACATGCTCCTTGACCCGAAGGAACATTTTTATTATCTTTCTATTACTTTTGAAAGTAGTGCTGTGTGTATTTCTATGTATATGTAGGATGTTCGGGAAATTAATTGTTAAGGTGTGGTAAGTGATTTCTTATGAAAAATAAAGTTTTAATGATATAAGACACATTATATATAAACGCGATAATAAAAAGAGATATTTGCCTGAGAATATTAGTTTTTGAAAACATATTTTCGCAAAATATCTTGTACCTTCTGCCCCCGGGAGAAATAGTAGTGATTTCCGAGCAGTACGTCCCTCATGGTCGAATAGGACACGTTTATTTGCGTCCTATGAAAGGTTTACTAGGTGAGGGCACATCGTCGATATGCTGACGTACCTCTTCCTCAAGACAAACAGTGGACACTGGGAATGGGGTATATTTCCTTTCACTGAGACTTTGTGGTGATTACCAGATTTTGCCGGTGACAAGCAGTGACAGATGCTTCCGAGTCACTGCTTCTGCTCTACGCTAGCACGTTAAAAGCGCTTCGACCTTGACATGACATACTTCAGAACTTTGCAAGCCATTTGGATATTAATCTCGTAACTAGAATGCGTGGCACTTCCATTTCGGTGCCGAACTCTGCAGATGTGCCGCATTCGGTTCTATGTTTATGAAATTAAGTAAACTTTATTGAACTTTGCTTGACAATTTGTTCTGGCATAAACGATTATTATTTAGTTGTGAAATTTATGAATGATTGCTTCAGCTAAACTCCATTATAAAATTTAATTGTAAAAATTTATTTCTATCTGCTTTCATATTCATTGTCATTTCTGTTTTAATTTTTAAAATTTACCCATTCTACTCTCGGTTTTGTGAATTGTAATGTAAAATGTAGCATTATGCTCATACATTACTAATAGTATAATTCATGTAACTTCATTGTCCACAGATACTGATGCTCTATTACTGTTCGCTACTTGGCATGCAAAAGAGCAATTTTCCCGTGCCTGCGCGCCATGCGTACTGGCGCAGTTCCGTATTCCTCGTTGTGAAAAGGAGCGACTTATCCAGTGCCCGTACCAGTCTTTGCTTTCTCTGACAAGGAGGGACAGCATCGCGCATGCAGGCGCACACAGATAACCCCTCGCTGTGACAGGTAGCGGCTTGGCTAGCAGAAAGCCCGGCCGTTTCTCGACGTGACAAGGACAGCTTGCCTCGTGTGTGCCATCATTCCCTTGTCGTTAACGAGAATAGTTTTTCCTTGTGCATGCAATGTTTCTTCTTACAAGGTGCGACTTGCGCCATGTGTACTTTTCATATCATGTAGTGTACATACCAAAAATGAAATCATACAAACGACTGCCAAAAAAAGTTTTTTTACTTGCATAGTAGTGAACTATTACGGCTTCAGCATTTGAATGACCTACATTCCACAAATTCTAATTTTAAAAAAATTGTAATTTTAGTACAGTGTTTGGAGAGATTTTCTGCCCTAAATAATATCAATGTTTCCCATAATAAATCTAATTTTATTATTTGGTATGATAATTTCTGACAAATATTTTAGTATTGAACGAAGAAGGCAGAGTCGAGTGGTTGCTTCAATGAGGAGCACCACATCGAGCGAGTGGGAGTAGTCCACTGCAACCCAGGGCCGAGAGCCGAGGTAGGGGCCCACCGAGGGTCCCTCGCCGGGACATGGTAGGGAGGTTATCCTTCAGTTACAACCCTACTCCTCGAACGGCATTCACATGGTGAGCTTCACCGAGGAGCGTCATATCGAGTGGGAGAGTTTACGAGTAACTCTGCACTGACAGACGGGGTGGAGGCCCGTCAACATCCACTCGCTGGGATGAGGAGTCAAGCAGCCGACACCGAAGGAGGGAGCCAGTGAGATGCACCACCCCAAGGAGAGCCAGTCTGAGGGCTTGTAACAGAGCCACCAAATACTTTAGATCTCAACAACTACCCCGTAAGTAGTACAGTTAAGTAACAACGTCGTCGCTAAGTGAAGTGTTCTGTCATCTAATGCCCCACAGCTTCAGAAACATTTGCCAGAACACTGTAATCAGCCATTCAGGACAACAACTCGCTGGGTCAATAATGTGTGAGTTAATTCTCGGTATGTAGTAATCGGTATGGTTGAAGTATGTGTAGTTCACATAAAAGTGCTGGGAATGTGTACTAATTCCCATAAAATAAACCAGTTAAAACCAAAATGTGATGAAGTCATTGTTTTATATACCCTCAACCTTCAATGCTCCCTATAGTCTTTGGCATTTAAGATTACTTGAAATCCTAGGATCCACAGGTGGGGAATAACATCAATTTAAATTGGCGCCCAACATGGGGCGTAGTTAAGTCTGTAACGACCGAAACAAGTACTAGACTATACCCCGATAAAAGCGGTCTCACCCTTACAGAATTACCGAGCTAGTCCGGATAAACCAAATGCTTCGGGGAGTCTCAAACCCCATGGTGCCTACTACAGCATTTATTAGCCTTCCATGAGTAAAAATATCATGGCCAACCAATTAGGAAATAACAAGAGTGTGCAAGAGGAGCGAGTTCGAGAAAGCAAGCCGGTAGAAAGAAGGGAGTTTAGCAAGGAGCAGATACGTAGATAAATTAGCGAAGAAGTAGGCCACAGCCCACTGTATGATGGGTAATAGTGAAAGTGGCGAGAATGGCGACAGCCAACCAGAAACGCGAAATTAAGTGCGGACAAGAGTAGTGTGGAGCGGGGACGTAGCGAGGCAGTTATGAGCGAGGAGCGGAAATGGGAGAAAACGGGACGTGGATTTCACTGGACAGAGGAAAATGACGTGAGATAGGATATGCAGAAGTGTGAAAAACCGGGACGCCAGCCGATAAGACAAAAAGTAGAAACCCGCAGTGGGTTACTAGGTCTCAGGATCGTGAACCATAACGGGAAGATAATATAGCAGGCAAATGTAATAAGTAACACAGCACTACAAGCTATATCATTGCCCATGGGCGCATATGTCACAGCGCAAGCCGATAGCAAAGTCTGAAGAGCCGGGTGATAACACACCTGAGCTACGCGCTGCAAGCCGATAAGAAACATCGACCAAAAGTATACTCGTGCAGGAAGACGAGTGTAAAGGAGAACTTGGGAGAAGCGAGAAGTAGCGAGTGAAAGGGACCAGAAGAGCGGGAGTGAAGAAGGTAGTGAAGAGATACCAAAAACAAGTGCATGCAGGCAGAAAGCTGACGAAGAAGAGACAGTAAGCGAGATGTGAAGAAATGAAGAGAAGTGCACAGACCAAAAATCGAACCCAGGAGAATGCAGCCACCCCAGAGGACTAGCCTGCAACAGTCCAGAGAGCACAACAGCATGAGAGGAAGGAAACACATCCCCCCCCCCTCGACACACCAGCTGTTCAGGTTCATCCAGGTTCACAGTGAAGGCGGGACAAGAAGCCACCTCATACGGCAGGAACAGATGCAGTGTGATGTGAGGTAAGTGTTTACTCATGGCATTAGCTGAGAAAACTAGGGCAGGATATCTGACCTGCCAACTTAAGTGCGCCCAAACTTAAGTGCGATACTATGATTACAGTTTGACCTGTGTTTATCCTATGTAATGGAGAAAGTTAGGCCTTCAGCCGAAAGGTGTGTTGATGCTACACTTAAGTGTGACTGAGTGTTGTTTGTTTAATTTACCTGTGGAGGTAAGGTACCAAGATATGCCATCAGCCGGTTGTCGGGTTAAAATGTGTTAAAATTTGTACCGAGGGCGTGGTGTGTTTACATTTTCCTCAAATGCAAGACCACGTGTAAGTGTTGTAGAGGCAAGACACAATAAGGGTTTTATTGTTTTTTTTTCTTGGCACGGCCCATGAGACACATTACTAGTAAATGTTTGTTTTCCGTTTACCATCAGACCACTGGAAAAAATTGCAGATTGCCAGACATTAGTTTAAGGTTAAACTCAGGAGCAGAGTTACCTAGCCTAGGAGATAAGAGGGTTTTTTATTTGTGCAAGTCGAAGTGAAAGTGAATTCCTGTCATATACGTAAATGCTGTGTGATAGCTGTGCAAATAACTGGCCTTCCGCCACATATTTGTTTGCAAGTACTCAAGAAACTACCCTATTTGCAAGGGTGACGAAAACACAGTAGAGCTAATTAAGGATTGTAAAAGTACTTTGATATAGACGGATCGCTGAGGGCATTTAGTGAAATGTGTAATCTGTATAACCCTGTAAAAATGTTATAACCATGCCAGAAGGTTTGTAAGTACTAAACGGAGTCCAAGCTAGGTATCCTGTATATATTTTGTTTATATTTTTTTTGTGCGAGTTCAAATGCATACCCATAAGTTACACTCGTACAGTAACGATCAGTCCATGGCAGAAGTAGAACCCAGGAAAATTGTGTAATTTTTTTTGTGCCAACCCCTAAGGCTGAGGACTAGTAGAGGATGAGATTTAATAGATGCAACAAACCTACAAGTATGCTTTTATTTCCAGTGTATGAGCACCAAGAAGTATTTCAAAAATAATGTACCATGTGAATTGCCGACTTGTTAAGTAATCACATAAGCCAGACTGTTAGACCCTTGTAGCAGGTAGACAGGATGGCTCGTCTGATACAGGATAGACACGCAACCTTGAGTGATGGCTCAGCTGTCGGGGTGTT
>NQII01003716.1:119527-142420 GCA_002778355.1 Clitarchus hookeri
CGGATGACAAGAGGAGGAGAGACAGAGGAGTGGAGAGGGTTCACAGCTCACAAGCATCCCCGGGAGACGGAGTGCGCGAGGTAGAGTGCACGTAGAGAAGGCACATCATAGGAACAATATAGATGCAACTAAATCCCGAAATTTTTGGCGACATTCATGCTAGATTTGCAAGAAGCCGGGGGGAATTGACACATGTAATATCAACATAGAAGCTCAGCTGTCAGAACACACGCCATAACCCAACCCCGTCCTGCAAGGGCCCTCCCAGTAGCCACCTGCATCGAAGACACATGGCACCAATTAACACATACAACAAAGGCAAGCTGGAGCCAGGAATCAAGTTACGTGTTTCAAAGTGGCCTCGGGCCCCCACAACACAGCCCTCCCCAAGCAACCCTGTGAAACTTGGACACGCACTGCAGAAACAGCTGACCGTGTTTGTCAGGGGCACCGCAGGTTACCGTATTCGCCCTGCAAGTGCGGTGGCACTTGTAGGAAGTAACCTTTGCTCGGCACCTTCCTCCTCCTCTGCACATAACAAGGGAAGACACATGTAGGTGGTAAGAGGGATGGAACTAGTTTAAAAGACAAGTTTTGTGACAAGGGGTGATGAGTTACGTCAGATCTGTCAACCAGTCAGATAGACGCACTCACTGTGAGAGAAAGTCAGTGTTATAGTTAACCGAGGCCGGGGAGATCAGGCCCCGGCGGAGTGAGTCAATCGCATCTGTCAGTCAGTTGCATCGTCAGTTACGTGAGAGCAGTTAACCCGGTCAGTTATAATCGCGTGCCGAGAGAGAACACCAGGGCATCAGTGCGACAGTCGTGTGAGTGATATCGCACAGTGAGGCCGGGGTTCGGGCCCTGGCAGAGCCAACCAGAGTGAGCAATAAGAGGTATACCATATTGGGACAAACCACCAATATTTTTTCCCAGGCCGCAGGCCCCGAGTGAGTCATTTCGCAGAGACAGTCAGTCCATGATGCTCCGTCGCAAGGAAGTGACAAGCGGCGGGTAGCGCAACGCTCGGAATCGCCAGACCGGGACGCGTATGGCGTCAGGCATTGGGTTCCAGAGCGCAGACATAAGTCTAGGCAGTTACAATCCCGCACCTACAAGGTTTAGTCAAGTCGTGACCTTTAACGAGGAGCACCACTTCAAGCGAGCAGGAATAGTCCAGTGCAACCTCACGCCGAGACCCCGGAGGAGGGCCAGCCAAGTAAGTGATCCATCTGTTTCAACCCTATGTTGTGAATATAAGTCGCGATGTCAGCTTCAACGTGGAGCACCACGTCGAGTGGGACAGTAAACTAGTAACTCTGCACTGAGAGCTGTGATGGGATCCAACCAAGTGCCACTCGCCCGGGAGAGGTTTTCAGTCAGCCAAAGCTGAAGGAGGAAGCTAGTGGAATGCAGTACGCCAACGACAGCCAGTCCGAAAGCCTGTAAGAGGGCCATCCAACTCACCAGATCTCAACAACTCCCAGAACAAGTACCCCAAAAGAGGTACAGTTAATTAACAATGTCGTGAATCAGTGATGTGTACTGCGATCTAATGCCCCTACAACTTCGGAAACATTAGCCAGAAAACTGTTATAAGTCCTGAAGGGCAAAAACTCACAGGGTCATTAATGTATGTGTTAATTCTCGGCAAAAGTTTCCGAGAAAGTGTGCATACTTCACCTAAATGTGCCGGGAATATGTGTATGAATTCCCGTCAAATAAACCTGTTAAAACAAAGACCTGATTAAGTCATCGTTTTATATACCATTAACCTTCAAGGCACTTTAAAGTCTGTGCCATTTAACACTAACTGAGATCCTAGGACCCACAGGTGAGGAATAGCGACAGTATAATTCTATCTTTATACTGTTTTAGAAATCTGAGTATAAGTTTTGCATCCGATGATGTATATTAGATGCTTATGAAATCACATATGGCAGAGACAGTCAGTGCTAAATATCACAGCTACAACTGTTACTCGCACATCGTGTCACAGTTCCTACATTTTGTAACGTGCCCCATCCCTCGTGTGCACCGACAAGGGACGGCCAGTATTACATATGTGACTTTGCAACATGGAAAGCATAAATACATTTTCTGCTGTGGACATTGTATGCGTTGTACAAGGTATTCGGCGAAAAATACTTAGATATTCAATACCAAAAAATCACATATTATTATCTCCTTTAATATTCAGTTTATGTATAGGTCCTCTATACATTTTCGACTTTAATATTAATAAGTAATGATCTCCGGTAGTCTGGGTATATAATTCCCGAACTATATACATTCACATATTTATTTGTATACATGTATATAAAAATGTATATATATGTACAAAATCATATTTTACTTATCATTGTTTCTCTTTTTGTAGTATTGCAAGTGGATGGTTGCTGGTTCTCACACATGATTTGTAGAGGATTTTGGGATAAGTAACACACACATTTTAAAAAGGAAACTGCTTTTAGTCAGGTTTATCAAATGCCAATATTGTCTTGTAAATGAACTGCTGTATTTCAGTCATTCAACTGTTCTCTGAAAAGTTTTCTTTCCTAGTAGATAATAAGGAAAAAATAATGTTTTAACGGTGTACTGCACTGCACTATTCTCGGCAAATGCAGGTATATAAACACACAAATTTAACTATCGCATTAATGGTGATAGTACACTGAACAGTACTAATTTGTTTATATGTGCAACTTCTAGGTTCAAACATGTTTCATATGTCGACAATAAAGTCAGTCTAGTAATACCCACTCTCCGTTTGTATCTTCACCGAATATATATAGAACAATTTATATGGCAGGAAGCTAGAAGGCATCTTACGACAAAAATATTGCAGTCTCGAATTTTGAGTGTTCCAATAATGTGTGTGCGAGTTTTGTATGTAAATATATTTTATGTAAGTAAAGTCTTCTATTACATTCACTGCATATAAGTGGGTCCGTTTTCAGCATTAACTTAACAATTTCGTTCACCTTTTATCCAAACATTTCAGAACAAAGACTTATTGAAGTAATTGTGAAATAGACAAGTAGTATGAGATGATGGCATATGCGGCAAGAGTTTGCAAATCTATTTGTTTTCTATCGATACTTACTAGCTAAACCTAAGCTACTTTTCATGCTTATATATACATCCTTTCAAAGCACTTATTGTGTGTAAAATATATATGAGGTAAACTGAAGAATACTTTTACAGAATAATATATCATGATAAATTACAGGGTACTATATGCTTGCATCAAATAAAATAGTTTATTACCTTCATTCATGCAATGAGACATGCAAATACGGCAGAGAGGGATTGGGCAGATATAGCTGCGATTGGGACCACGAGTACCTTCCTAAGTGTACATATAGATACCCGATAACTAAGAATAGAAAGGGAAAAATCGGCATAGACACCGAAAAAATCCTTTTGACAAGAAATAATTAAAAATTATTGCATGCATTAACAGAATAGCTACAGGAAGAATACAGGTTAGAACTATGCCTTTGAGGATTCCTCCTCTTATATTGCTAAAGGGGATTCCCCACGTTTAAGAACCAGACTGACTGAGGACTAGTATAAACTACGTAGTTCCCCTTACCATTTACTCAAATGAAGTTGATTGGTTAGGCAGTAGATATGCAGGGAAATCCCCTCTTAATAGTCTATTCGCGGTTTCTTCACACTTTGAATAAAATACATTTGAAAAATAATCCTATGCATTATAGGNAGATATGCAGGGAAATCCCCTCTTAATAGTCTATTCGCGGTTTCTTCACACTTTGAATAAAATACATTTGAAAAATTACCCTATGCATTATATGTTTGGTTGTTTCCTTAATATGCTATGTATCATTCGAGATATGTACTTATATTTATATAAAAACACCTTCCTTTTTATTAAATTTAACTTCTACATACATGAAAATTATACATTGGAATATGCAATTTATAAGANATCATTGGAGATATGTATTTATATTAACATAAAAACACCTTCCTTTTTATTAAATTTAACTTCTACATACATGAAAATTATACATTGGAATATGCAATTTATAAGAAATGTAAATAAAAACAGTGAGGAAATAGGTGTGCTGGCAATACTTTGTAAGAAGTAGTTCTTATGCAAAATATTACTTCACTAATTGCGTACGAATTCGGTCCGCTGCTCTTTTGGTATAACTTTCTATACTTGGTTATGCTTTGTTTGCATAAGATGGAGGAATATCAGGGATGTATAAGTTTAGCAGGGAATAAGAAATATCTGAAGTAATCGCCAATGGTATTGGAGTAACCGCGAATGAACTATAGTCTCTAGTCGTGAGTTATCTGCTTAGAGAAACATTAATGTAGTAGCTGCCTACAAACTGAATTGTACTGACGTATAAAAAGTGTTGATATGGGTATTGAAAATTTCGTGTTGCTATATAACGGATATGTTGTTTAATAAAGGAATTATTATAGCCCCTAATAACAAGTGTAGTAATGTTACTATGTAACTGAAAAAGTTTACAGTTTATTCAGTTACTTAAAACATATATTCGGTTAGCAATAAATATATCAAATGTGGTTTGCGTGTGAATAGCAACATTTTGAAGAGTATTGTAAAATATATTTCAAAATATATCATATTCCTTGAACACATCAAATGAAGTATGACAAAAGTGCATAGAAGTGGACGTAAGTTGGCAAATCAAAGGACAGAAGTAACAAAAATTGGTGGTGATGCCAAAGTGAAGATGTAAACATTGTGAATTGACTTTAAGTTGCAAGATTGAAAGGATAAGAACTCACCTGCAGAAATGTTTAGCTAAAAAGTTAGAGGAGAGTAGAAAAGTATCTCGATCACCCACTGCTAGCAGCAGGACAGCATTCCCTTACCGATTCGAGTAGACCCTCTTTCACAAATGTTTGTACATAAGCATGTCCGAGTTCTTTACCTAGCACTTTCTCATTCAATAACAGAAAGGAACATTTAATCATTTGTTATGTTCCTAAGTTAACTGAAGAGCAAAAATAAACCTCGACAAGCCCGTGTTAATGTTTTTAAATGCTGCGAATGNTTATGTTCCTAAGTTAACTGAAGAGCAAAAATAAACCTCGACAAGCCCGTGTTAATGTTTTTAAATGCTGCGAATGTACCTTTAATGTTGTTTAACTTAATAATTTTAAGAAAATAATTGAGTTATTTTGACCTGAATGCAAGTCACAAACCGAAAAATATATAGGTTGCGAAGTTTTGGATGATGCCGCTCAAGAAATATAGCTATAATTGGTAGAAAAGTACAACATTGCAGTTTATTAGTAACATTGGGAGGATGATCAGGCATTAAGAATGGCGCAATAAAAGCCGTCACAATNTTATGTTCCTAAGTTAACTGAAGAGCAAAAATAAACCTCGACAAGCCCGTGTTAATGTTTTTAAATGCTGCGAATATACCTTTAATGTTGTTTAACTTAATAATTTTAAGAAAATAATTGAGTTATTTTGACCTGAATGCAAGTCACAAACCGAAAAATATATAGGTTGCGAAGTTTTGGATGATGCCGCTAAAGAAATATAGCTATAATTGGTAGAAAAATACAACATTGCAGTTTATTAGTAACATTGGGAGGATGATCAGGCATTAAGAATGGCGCAATAAAAGCCGTCACAATNTACAACATTGCAGTTTATTAGTAACATTGGGAGGATGATCAGGCATTAAGAATGGCGCAATAAAAGCCGTCACAATACATATAGACACATAAAGTTACCTTCTTAAAGTCTATTGTGCAGGGTCACAAAATAAATGTTTGAGCAGCGTGCAGCATAGAGGCAGCATTCAAAAACGGCCAAGAAATCTTACAAAGCAGCATCTTTGCAGTATTTCTTGATAATGGGAGTTATTTGGGCAAATGTGGGTAATTTTTAAAGAAAAACATCTAGATCTAATAACCAATGCCTGCTCAACAAACCTTTAGAATTAAATTGAGAAAGATGTATCTTCTAAAACAGTTATGAGTCATATTGTGGAACTCTAATAATTTTTTTCTAAATGTTCATCATGCATATGGGTGGCTTCTTGAGAAAAATTGTGGTGTTGCCACAGTTTCTAAATGTGACTGGATAGAATTCTCACCCTTGCAGACTAAAATCATTTCTGACAAAATATCATAAATACAGGGAAATCACCCTTGAACATGCCCAAGACTTTCATCCAAATGTTGCAAAGATATTAAACATTTTTTGAATTTACCACGATACAGTATTTCTTGTGAAAAAATTACATCTGGTTATAAATGCACTGCATAATGTTAAGAAAGAAACAACATGTAATTCAGAGGCAGCTGAAATATGGCTTGACCTGTCTTATGATGTTCTGGATCCTTACCATAGCCACTTCAAGAAAAGATTTCAACATGAAATCCAACTACAGCGTATCCTCGTAAAAATCATAGATCCAAAATTCAGTGGCTAACCTTTGCGTGAAAAACAAGAAAACTCCATATAAATGATATTTGCTGAACACCATCCTAGGTGATCCTGACTAATATCGTTCTTCTATGATGCATACATATGTTGTTCAATAGTTTTCCTCGCATACTGTTGGTATTTTTCATGGGGAAAAGAATGAGAGAAACTCTGAGTCACTCTTCCTAATGCTTGCATTCAGTACCACCTTCTTTTGCTTTTATTGAGAAATAATTCTCTACACTTGAAATCAACCCGATCAAGTTACGCAATCGTTTAGGAGTTGATAAAGCAACGAAGTTACTTAAAGTGTCTCGATATTTACAAGCAAATTTTTCAAAGTCAAAAGTTTAAATTGATTCTATTATTTATGAGTAATGTTAATTTTATAAATTTATTGCATGCTACTGAAAAATGTGTACCGCATCACTGGAATACGTTTCAAAAATGACTAGGTTAAAATGTAGACTTTACACTTGCAGATATCTGTGAGAATGAGAAAGGTGCAGTATGAATTTCTGGCACTTGTAATTGTTAAGCATTTATTTCAAAACCATCCTCTTTTTTTTTTTGCTATCGCATTGCAGAGATAATGAAAACATTTATGATTTTATAGGGAAAACTTAAATTCCTCTTAACTACCGCTTTAGCACATTCATAATAATTTATACTTGTGGTCCTTAGTAAAGAAAAATCTGTACAAAACACTTAATGTCAAGTGTTTGTTTCCATATACAATATATGAAAAGTATTTTTCATAAGCACAACACAATTGTAGGTTATAGGGATATTTGGCAAAAAAAAACATAATAGTTGTTAAATAAAATGTTATAACAGAACAAAGTGACCATATTGTGTATAATACTAGCCATATGAGCTACTATAGGTGTTATAATATAAGTTGTTTCATTCTAACAATATTTAACAAAAATTTAAAAAAAACCATCTCCAATATTTATCAACAATGTACTAATTTCAGATTCTAACTACAAGCGTTTGATAAAATAAAAGAAAATATGAGTGGCCAGGCAAAAACGCCGAAAAGAAATATTCAGAATAGATATGTCTATATAAAGCCTAAGATTATTTCCAATATGCAGGAAAAACCCGAAAAAAACCTTGGGTTAATGAATAAAATCAGAGTAGGTTTGAATTAAAAAAAATGGGAATTTTCAAATCCGCTTGAAATTTTTTCTGCATACTATGAGAAGTTGATCTATGTTGGTCATGTGAGTATTTTAACCTTACAAAATAAATTGTTAAAAAACAAAGCTGTTATCTTGAGAAATATGTATTTCAATTTGCAATAATGGAAGTTCTCATTGTCAGCCTCACATTGAGTAAGAAACGATAGCTTTTAATCTATTCGAAATCGCATCAATGTTGTTTAATTTACCTGGTGTTTCAGCACTTGTGGACGTTCCGATATTTTCGTCTAATTCCTGTATGATTTCCTTTAGATTCTCTTTTGTCATGAATGTTTCTGTGCCACTGTCGTGAAACATTTCTGTCGTGTGACCTGAAAAATAATATAACAGCTTTAAAAAGTGTTTATCTTACGATTGATTTATAACTCTTACAAAATTTTACGAGTATAGAAACTGTTGTTCTCATTACAAGACATTATTTTACTTCACTTAACCCAATTCCTAAATTGAGGTACTCTTGTATTTTACGCATCGATTTTCGTGAAGTGTGTGCATGGTTTTGTGTCAGCGACTCTGACTCCTGCAGACTGGCACCTGCGTATCATATCTCAGGGCCTGCACGTGATTGGCCAGCTTCAATCACTTGATAACTTACGATTTTGCCTGGTCGATATCCGCACTATATCTTATAGGTGTAATATGATCGGTTTAATATCATTGTGTCATCATAGGGCATGCATATAAGTATTTCATAAGCAGCTATTGGGCCAGCTGAGGGTCCAATTTTGACAGCAACTGACATGAAGAATACATCGATTTAGTCTGTGAAAGTAAATATAAAATATCATGGTGACTAAGATTGTGGGTTCAGCAACAGTACCAACAGCAGTACTGCCATCGACTTCTTCGGACATGACTCGGACCGTTCCATCGACTTATTTGGATGAAGCACTTACAGCAGTCTCATTATCGATTTTTTCAGGAATGATCCCGACAGCACCATCGAATTCTTCAGATCGGTCACCTAGAGCTGTGCCAACATAGATGACTTCGTTAAGGTATCGTTGCTGTTAATGTGACAAGATATTTGCTTGCAGCCAAGGTGCAAAGAAGCGTGAAAGAACTAGTTGTGTGAAAGGACCTTCCTGTGCTATGCAACTGAGTGTCAAGAGCCATCGTCTATTCAAACTTTGTGATAAACTGAAGATACATAGCAAGAACTGTAAAAGTACAGATCCTACAACTCAGGAAAGCCCTGTACTAGCTGCTGGCGAAACCACATAAAATGGATTCTGCCTTAAACAATCAGCATTCAAGGGAATTTTTAAAGATTATGCAAAAGGGAATAACTTTGTAGGTACAAAAACATACGTATATACACAGGACATATTTAGCAAAGGATGATCAATTAATTAACAGCAGAAGTATAAGGATGTCCCATAAAACATAATGTTTGAATGGAGTACACGCATGAAAAGCCTCAAGACTTGGATGAAGCTATTAGTCGACGAGAAATTAAGACTGCGAATGAAGAATTGTATAACGATGATAACATTCCAGAGACTGTAGATGACTTAAAATAAAAACCTTGTCGTCAAGAAGAATATTGCCAAGTGTTCTGGTTAGATGATTCCTAGCATATACTGCCTTGAGCTGCGGATAAGAAGATCATATTCACTACGTGAAAAGTAAGAATGCTGCTTTAAAGAATCTACGTGAAAGGTGTGGAAAGTTTAAAGATTCTGTTTGTATATTATAGTGTGAAATATGTAAATATATGATTGACAGATCTGCTTCAGGGTTGTATGTGGCAAAGAGAGGTTCTACATATATTTCTACATGAGTGGTGTTGGTCTTATATGCCACAGTTATGTTTCGATTAAACACAAATGATGAAATAAATTTAATTTTAATTGTTAAAGGTCAAGACCATATGGTATAAGCAATGATTTTGGAAGTCATATAACCTAAAATGGTTGTTCGAGGCGACCGAGTAATCAGGATTTTCCTAAATTGAGGTGGAATCGCAGAGCATAAATAGATTTGTAAGGTGGTAGGTAGAGCACAGGTAACTTAGTAGTCGTGACAAAATTAAGAGGGGATGATAGAGAATGAAAGGATGATAACTAGGAAAAAAAATCTATGATGGTTAACATGAAATGAGAGAGCATAAGATAATGTATGTTTCGGTAGATCACGTGGTGGATAAATCGAGAAATTATCACCATTTAGCTGATGGAAAGAGAATCCAATATGTCAAGTGCAGATAGCACCACCAATACTTACAAAAAGCGTAAACTATAATGGCTGCCACCTGGTGTCTACTTGATACCTCACCTGGTGATGTTATCTAAAATTAGAACACTATTGCTGCACATACGTTGAAAATAGAATCAAATATGGGTGCTGCCTGTTGGCATAAGTCAAATCACTGCAGTAACGTCACCTGGGAGATAAAAAATTTAACATATGTAATCAATGATAAAATGACGAGCACATGCGAGAGACGAAATACAAGCATATAAACAAATGGCAAACTGAAAAACATGTCAAAATGTTATCTTTCATATAACACTAGGACCACCTAAGTGTTGAAAAAAAAAAAAAACATTCTAACGAAAAAAAAAAAACAAGGTTGCTGAATACGACAGACTGAACAACTGTGAGGGGTTGGAGTCTGCCGTTTTTTTTTAACAGACTGAACAAAGATGAGGGGTTGGAGTGTGCCGTCTTATTAACCAATGAGAACATAGGTACAGGAGGGGAATGTTAAGACAATGTGTTTGATTGTAGGGTGTCTGTCAACTATTGGACGTGGTTATGGGGAACCAATGAAAATGTAGTTTTAAAATATTTTTTTAATTAATTTTTTTAATAATTTTTAAGTAACAATTTCAAAAATGTTATAATTTTTTGAACATTTTAAAAATTACATATATATATTTCTTGGTTTGAGATCATAAAAATGGAGTTACGGTAAAATGTGAAGCTCAAGGTCAGTTGGATCCATTGGGGTGGTTAGGTAACATTACAACATGACAACTGGTAAATTCCAGTTGCTTGTAAACACCGAATTTCGAAATTGAAATTTTTTGTGAGTTTTATTAAAATCATTTTGAATATATATTTTAAACGATTTAAATCATTAAATATTTTATAATTTTATTGAATTTTTTTTAAGAATTTTGTGATTTTTTGTGTGCAAACAACATTTATTGTTTAAGTCAAGGATCAAGTTCATTTGTATCCAATACGGTGGTCAATTAACACCCCAATCTCTTCTAAAAACCGAGTATTTAAATTTTAAATTATATTTTTTTATTGATAAAGTTTTAAAAATAATTTTTTACAATAATTTTTTATATAATTTTGGATATTTTGTTATTTTTGGATTTTTTTTTTTGAGAATTTTGTAGTTGGTGCGTTCAAGGTCAAAGGTTACTGGGATGAAGGTCAAAGGTGAAGATTAAGGTAACCAACATTAAACATGGCCACTAGGTTGGCTGACACAACCAAGATAGTGGATGGTCATGTTCGACTTCAGACCCTGGGCCATGTGTACAGATTTGGCATGCCTTAAACCCATAAAACCATTTTGGCCAAAACTGCTCTGGCCTCGAAAACTATCCACCCAATTCCTTCCGATTGAACGAAAAGTGTATTTCAGGGGATCGTTTTCGGAATTGGGGGATCTCTGCTATTTTAAGGGTAAAATGGGAAATTTTGAGGAAAAATATAAATTATAAGGGAAAAAGAGATATTTTAAAGAGAAATAGGAAATTCTGAGAGAAAATTGGTTGATTTTGAGGGATAATCGGAATATTTCGCCGTGAAAAGGGAAAGAAGGGACTTTCAAGAGAGAAGCGGCTGAAGAACTCGATGGTGCTTCTGCTGATCCCACGACTGGCATCACCAAAATATTTATGCCAGGTATTGAAGTTCTGAGCTGAAGTGTCTTTCACGACTGGCACTGTCAAACAAGCTCCGTAAAATGAACCCAGCTACTCATATACCTGCTGATGTTGACGTTGCCCACTGCATTAATTTCTGGTAACCATGTTCTTTTTGTAGGCGTAGGGCATGTCAAATAAAAAAATCTGTATTTATTTTGAATTAATTAATTTTTTTTTTTAAGTTTTACGGACATTTTACATAGAGTACAGCAAAACAATGCAAAAAATTTACTAAACTTAATTGTCATTCTTTTATCTTCAAGTTTAATTCTTACATGAAGTAGGTATTTGTTAATTATTCAGTACCTCGAAGATTTTGTAGGAATAAAAGTGTGATACTCTGCTTTCTATAAATAATGTTTATGGGACTAAACCATACACCATCATATGAGTACCGACTCTGTGCACAAGTATGATATAATCATGGTATGGATAAGCATTTACCAACGCTTTTATAGATAAGGATGTAAAATCCTTATTAAAAGAAATCCTNCTTATCCTCTGCCTCCTCAAACGTCTCCAATCCCAAGCAATCCTCCTCCCCTATACATCTGCTACACCTTCTCCACAAACAGCTCCGCACACTAAGCAATCATCTCCGCATGCTTCACAATCAACTCCTCATGCTCCGCATTCATCTCCGCACATTGTGCAACATTCCTCAAAAATCATCCTCGCCCATTTTCACGAACCCTTAACAATCCTCCACACCAAGTCTCAATAATATTCAAATAACTTCAAGAACCCTCCCCACCAATCCGCAGAATTCCTCTCGAAAATCTTCGTCATCAATCCGCATCAATCCTCATTAGTCCTCCGCACAAATCCTTATCAATCCTCAACAATTCTGGCCACCATTCGCCACCAATCCACATCAATCATCCTCACCAATTCTCTAAAATGCTGCGCAATCTTTTGCACCAATCCTCAGCTATCCTCCTCACCAATCCTAGCCAATAATTCGCAATCCTCAACAAACCTGACCAATACTTCGATCAATCCGAATTCCCATTTCGTTCCTTCGAAAAATCCTTAAGTTTATACCCCGTCTCCCCACATATTGAATATAGATATTAGTTAAAAAAAACTATATCCATAATTTTTTCATATTGAATGAATGAAAGTTTATTTTGCAGACCATTATCCATGCATTTTTCGTATTTTAAGTCTTAATTAATATTCTGTTTGAAGATCATCACCGTAGTAGTTAAGGCGATGATGCAGATCACGGCTCCATAATCGTTGAGCTCAAGGGCATGCCTTCGTAGACGGAATGTATCTTCTATATATAGCGGCAGAATTCTTCCAAATTGATTTCAACTTCCCGAATTAAGGTATCTGCATGCATCGCAGCTCTCTATATAGTTTCTCACATGGGAAAACTAAGTACGACCTTTTCTTAGGCCGTGAGGAAATTTAAATTTTTTAAATAGTTTCGGGCCTCGAACTCGGGTGNAAACTAAGTACGACCTTTTCTTAGGCCGTGAGGAAATTTAAATTTTTTAAATAGTTTCGGGCCTCGAACTCGGGTGCGAACACCATACCTGACAGTTACAAATTGCTTTAAAAATGTCTACGAGTTGCTTATGGTTACTAAACATCGCAGAATTGTGCTAATATCTTATTAAACTTGTGCTCTTTATAATATTGCAAACTTCATATTTCATCTCAGCTAAAGAATAATTCTTCTAAATCTCAATTTCGTATTTTTATGTATTCTTCCTATAAATGGGCAAAATTACCAAATTTTTTCTAAGTCCAAAAGAATATGATTTTTTTGTAGTTTCACTTTTCNCTTCCTATAAATGGGCAAAATTACCAAATTTTTTCTAAGTCCAAAAGAATATGATTTTTTTGTAGTTTCACTTTTTGAATTCAGGTCCCTACAACTTACATTACCTTTGAAGATTGCTTAAAACTCATTGCAATAAATAGATGATTACTAAATATTGAAAATAATAATGTTATAGGATCGCTATAATTGATTTCAACACTCGCANTGCAATAAATAGATGATTACTAAATATTGAAAATAATAATGTTATAGGATCGCTATAATTGATTTCAACACTCGCATTCCTATATCCGACGCCTAAAAATTGCATTTCTCATTTATTAGTTATTGCTTAAACAGTCTCCGAAACACTCAGCAAAATTACATAATTTAAGTCCGTTAGAAAATTTATATTTTAAATTTTTTTGCGCCACGAACTCGAGTCCTTATACTATATCCTAACTGGCCGTTATTGCTTAAACAATCATATCGTGTCTACGTAATTAGCCAGAAGTTCGCTTACAAACCTCACTGATAAGCTTCGAAAACACGCGTCATTAATATATTAGTGAAACCACTTATTTTGTACGTACCACTTAATTATTTTCCTAAAACTCTCAATCGAACTTTATAATATATTCATGAAACAGTATCCTGACACTGGATAAAAATTATAGAGTTTTTTCCTAAGTTTAACAGCAAAATTATTAATTAATATTTGCGAGTCTCGAACACAAGCCTCCTACACAATGCCTAATCGGTGAATATAGCTTACAGATGTATGTCGAGCGTATGTAATCAGTTAGAAATTTCGAGCACTGAAATTTACTAATAACCTCCTGAAAGTAGCACCTTCAAAACAAATACAAAACTCCTATTTCATTCCAACTCCATGGTTTTTCTTCTACAACTTCCGTTTCGCCTTCGTTATATATACGTTCTAAAGCTGGGACAAAATTACCAAATTTCTTCTTAGTCCTATAAAAAAAGTATTATTTTTATAGTGTCTGGTCTTGAACTGAGTGCCCCTACGACATGCATAACAGATGAATATGGCTTAAATGTATATGTAAATTTCGTATAAGCACATAAACATACAGAAAATCACGTACAAAGTTCGTTAAAAATTATCCAATGTCAGGGTCGGTATTAGAACTGGGGTACNGTACAAAGTTCGTTAAAAATTATCCAATGTCAGGGTCGGTATTAGAACTGGGGTACCCTTATCAATCATTTGTATTATTCGTCCAAAATTTGCCTATTAGCTTCTTTTTTATGTTTCATATACCGTACATTTATACCGAATTTATTCCAGCGATTTTTAGTAATTTGTCACTTACGTACTTCTTCCATGAAATTTCAGTAGTGAGCTTATCTTCGCTTTGTGACTAGAGTACTGGGTTTCGGATGAGGATCTGTCCGCCATCTTGGTTGCCGTCCAAGGCGTGGCATGCGACCGAGCACGGAGGCGTCTTCGAGTGTATTTGGCGATCATGTTGTGACGTCATGACAGACATCTTTTTATCTTTCTCCAAAACCAACATAAGCTTTCAATGGAAGGAACACCTAACTGACACATTAATAAAAAACGCTGGAATAAAAAAGGTTTATGCATCAAATTCATAACATAAACAAAACATTTGATGAAGAACAGGGCGGTAAGGTCAAGTAATCTTTAACACGTATAATCAGCATAGTCGACCACTATTTCCCATTCACCGAAGTTATAGTCTTCAAGTTCATAACAGAGACATCGCCATCAAACATGAACATGATGATAGTGTCAAAGACTCCCGAAACCATCGTTTAAGCAAAGTTGGCTCTCATTTCCTACCCACCAGCGCTATAGTGATCAGACCCATAACATGAGCATCACTTCCAATGACAGAAAGGACCGCAGTGTCAAGTAAGCCTTAGGCCTTCGTCAAACCATAGTTGGCTGCCATTTCCTACCCATAGAAACTATAGTCACCAAATTCATATTATAGGCTTCCCCTCCGATGACCAACAGGGAGGTAGGGACAAGTACACCATAAGTTCTCCCCATTAAGTGCTCTTATAAGTATAGTTGTCTGACTTTTCCCAGAAACCGAAGCTACGACCTCCAGATTTATGTAACATTCATAACTTCCGCCTGTATCAAGGAGATAAGACAAGTAGTCCTAAAACCAGGTGACAACAATTGTTGGTCAGCGTTTCCAATACTTTTCAGTTCGAGACAGGAAAATGTAACAACCATTGTTGCATGTAAAGAAAATTAAGGTTTACAAACAGGCGGATAGCAAAGTTAGAATTATATGTCGTACTGTAGGGTCTGAAATAGAATGCAAATATTCAACGACATGTACGCAATAATCTAGCAAAAATGGGCATAATGATTTCCTTCTATCCCATTACATAGATTATTAATTACAACATAGCTTCGTATTCGACCGTTTCGATGGTGATATCAATTATCGAAATAATATAACACTGACCAGTTGCTAAACAGAACTGCTCGGTGTCGGTAGTGCATGCAGGCGGAACTGAGTGGTCAGCAGTGAGGGGTCAGCAGTGTGGGGACAGCACAGATGTGTTGGCAGTGATGGGTCAGCAATGATGGGTCAGTTGTGAGGGGTCAGAACGCAAGGGTCACGAGAACCACGTGTTAAAGATATTAAAACTTTCTGTACATGAAAATTTAGTCACGTCACAAACAATAAAGGACTGGTATATATGTAAGTAAATAACGAGCATGATGTCAAACCGAGTCACAACATATAAAAAATATATAATAAAGGGACAGCTTTTAGGCCTGAAGGCCAGCACACCCTCCATCCTCCCGCATTGCAACTGTACTCGGATGAGTAAGGCAATGCACGGCACTTTCTCCTCTTGGTCTCTTCGGGCCATTCACATTTCGAGGTCGCCGTTACACGGTATTCTACCGGTTTTCTCGCTTAAAACCTGTCCTCCTCGCCAATCTAGAATACTCCGACCAACTTTTGTAGGCCTTTACCTGAGTACCCTATAATGGGTCATCAGAATTTTCTCTATTCCATTTATCAAATTCTTCTAGAATTCTACCAATTTTAGTAGCAAACTCATTCCATGTCCTGTGGAATTGTTTGTTTTCCAAAAATGTTTCTATTCCTATGTGAATGCCCATTTCTTCCATTCTTGCATCCAGCCAGTTTCTAATTCCTTCTGTCTTGAGGCAATCTGTAATCACATGCTGCACTGTGTCATCAACTCCACATATTTCACACAGTGGGGAGAGCACGAGTCGCATGCTGTAAAGTTTGGCCTTAAAGTTCCCATGTCCAGTAAGGAGCTGCATACTGTAGTGGTTCGTCACCAACCATTTACATTGCAGTCTTGTTCTTATATCAGGCAGCAGCTCAAAAGTCTGTCTGCCCTTCTCTGAGTTTATCCAGCTCGTTTGCCATTCATCTAATAGGCTATTGTATAGGTCTTCCTTATCTTCTTTTGACAACCTGCCAACCCGTACTCTCTCTGCCACTAAGCCCCTATATCGGACCAGCAAGTCCACAGGCAGCACGCCCGCAATTACTGGGAGTGACTCATTGGGGACAGTTTTATATGCACTTGTAACGGTCAGCAGTGCTGCTCTCTGAGCACTCACTAGTTTGCGCCTGTGCCACGAAAGTTCAGCGTGGTGATGCCACATCACTGCACCATATGAGATGATGGCCTCGAATACTGCTTTATAATAAAGGGACAGTCCATAATAGTGATAACACTGTTGTTATCATGCCAAGAAGTTTAGTTATGCTTGCTGACATGAGAAAGAACGAATGACAACAAAGGCCAACAGCAAAAATTACCACAATGCGTCAAGTGCGATACACATTAAGCAACTTGTAAATACTATGTTCATTGCTTACAAAAAAATAAAGCTTAATTTACATAATAATCCCGCAAGAGAGATGTCACTGATACGCACAAATGCAAACAGATATAAAAATAATTATAAAAATATGTAGTTATTAGCATTTAACAGCTATGTTTATTGCGTAAAAATCGAATGCCATATGTCACATAATTCTTACTATCTGTAACACTATCAGCNTTTAACAGCTATGTTTATTGCGTAAAAATCGAATGCCATATGTCACATAATTCTTACTATCTGTAACACTATCAGAATCGTCAACATCGAAAGGAGCCATGAACAATAGCTACAAGCGTTAGGGTATCAATGTTACTGTTGTGGAAATACTTCTATCACAAGTTGTAATTCACACCGACTTGAAGGTTGTTATTGCATGTTTATCCCAGCATATATATTCTTTTTATATAAAGTGTATAAATTATTTCTATTTTATGCATTCATCTTTACCAATTTTCATATTAGGTTTACGTCCATCANTTATATAAAGTGTATAAATTATTTCTATTTTATGCATTCATCTTTACCAATTTTCATATTAGGTTTACGTCCATCAGTAGTAAAAAAGTAACCAGATTTTGACTAAGTCTGAAAAAGAAATTATGTTTTTGTGTAGTGTCAAGTTTAGAACTCAGGTCGCTACCGGCGGCTGCTTGAGCAATACACAGATGATCTCGCCATCTTCATTTCTCCTTTCGTCCGCTAGAGTGCAGGACCATCGCCTGCTAGGGATCGCTGTTGTATTCGGCCATCTTCGTTTCCCCTGTTACCTGTCAAGTGGGACACCATCATCGTTTGTGTTACCGATGGTGGTCACTAGGAACACTCGTGTCGGCACACATGAAAGAATTACGACGTGCAGCATGTGGAACACTCAACCATTCATGCAGTACTCGGTGCAAGGAGCTCTAAATATTCCAGACGCTCGAGGTGTTGATCCAACAACCAATGAGGGTTGCAGTTCGTGGGTACTGATAGCACAGTGGGACATTATCAGCTTAATTAGACTGGGAGGGCTAAAGGTGACTGAAGACTGGGGCATACCTCCATTTTTACCTTTGTCGAAGTCGAATACGCAAATGTCTTATGATCATTTGTGTGATTTTAAAATTTTATAAAACTAATTCCAAATTTTTTTATTTCAAGCAGTTGAAGTTGATCGAGATGGTAACCAAAGATAAAGGTCAAAGTCGCATGATATCATACAATGTAATGTTGTGGCCAAGATTATATGATGTCATTCTAGGTGAAGGTCATGGAAGCTTGTTATCATGGTTCCTGCTGTTGTGATTGAGGCAAATGTATTTACTCAGATTGTTGTTATTATTATTTTATTAACAAATAAGAGGTTTTTTANGCTGTTGTGATTGAGGCAAATGTATTTACTCAGATTGTTGTTATTATTATTTTATTAACAAATAAGAGGTTTTTTTACCCTCTACCACTGGTTTGAGGGGACCGAGTAATTAGCAGGCTACAAAATTGTGTAGAAATGGTAGAGTATGAATAAAATCTAACGTGATGGCCTGTAATTAATTCAAGTACGAATGATGACGAATCAAAGGATGGTGACTAAGAAAACAACCAAATCAAAGATAGTGAACATGGTGTGACAGAGCATGAAATAATGTTTGTTTCGAAAGCTCGCCTGGTAGCTTAAACAAATGAAATCATAGATGTCTGACATGGAATGATGGAGCAGAAGTACATAGGAAACATAGCGGTGATGTCATGTAATAAGGTGTAAGAAATGGAAACTAAAATGCGTGCATGGAGTAATAAAGTATGGATAAAATACAAGGTGGTGAATGTAGCACAGATGATAAGTAATGACTGAGCACGATGCAATAGTGACTAAAAAAATTGGAATCCAAGAGGGTAGTCGGTGTCAATAATGTAATTTCTCCCTCGATTCCTGGGGTATTTTTGATTTTGTGATTTTCTTCCTAGATGTTTGCTAAATCAGCAACTCCTCTGGTGGTTAAATCGTTAATTAAAACACTAGCATTGCCTAGGTGATGAAAATGAAAACGATTGACAAAGAAAAAATATGAATATGGTGTGTAGAGCGCATTCGACGGAATGAGCAATGATGAAGGGGGTGGAGGCATGACGACTTATTAACCAATGAGAAATATTGTTGTCGGGTCAAAAGAGCGTGGCAAATCAACCAATAAAAACACATTTGGGGGTGAGGTTAGCACAAATAATCGACCAATGAGAAATATAGGTGGAGGGTGTTGAAAAGAATCTACTAATTAACCAATAAGAATNTCAAGTACGAATGATGACGAATCAAAGGATGGTGACTAAGAAAACAACCAAATCAAAGATAGTGAACATGGTGTGACAGAGCATGAAATAATGTTTGTTTCGAAAGCTCGCCTGGTAGCTTAAACAAATGAAATCATAGATGTCTGACATGGAATGATGGAGCAGAAGTACATAGGAAACATAGCGGTGATGTCATGTAATAAGGTGTAAGAAATGGAAACTAAAATGCGTGCATGGAGTAATAAAGTATGGATAAAATACAAGGTGGTGAATGTAGCACAGATGATAAGTAATGACTGAGCACGATGCAATAGTGACTAAAAAAATTGGAATCCAAGAGGGTAGTCGGTGTCAATAATGTAATTTCTCCCTCGATTCCTGGGGTATTTTTGATTTTGTGATTTTCTTCCTAGATGTTTGCTAAATCAGCAACTCCTCTGGTGGTTAAATCGTTAATTAAAACACTAGCATTGCCTAGGTGATGAAAATGAAAACGATTGACAAANCAACTCCTCTGGTGGTTAAATCGTTAATTAAAACACTAGCATTGCCTAGGTGATGAAAATGAAAACGATTGACAAACAAAAAAAATGAATATGGTGTGTAGAGCGCATTCGACGGAATGAGCAATGATGAAGGGGGTGGAGGCATGACGACTTATTAACCAATGAGAAATATTGTTGTCGGGTCAAAAGAGCGTGGCAAATCAACCAATAAAAACACATTTGGGGGTGAGTTTAGCACAAATAATCGACCAATGAGAAATATAGGTGGAGGGTGTTGAAAAGAATCTACTAATTAACCAATAAGAATNTTAGCACAAATAATCGACCAATGAGAAATATAGGTGGAGGGTGTTGAAAAGAATCTACTAATTAACCAATAAGAATAATTGCCTAGTGTCAGTCGTCTGCTATAAGTGGTGCTGATTATATCTCCGAAAAGGTTTTTTAAATAAATTATTTATAATTATTTTAATGAGTTTTATTAATTTATGGAATTTTTTTTTTATAAATTGTTTATTTTTTATATATTTGTTATTGCAGTTACACTTCTTTTGGCGCGTTGAGGGTAAAGTTTAGTGTGCAACGGAAGTTGCGTGCGCACAGTGAAACGAAATTCGACAGCGAACCTGGTGGGGGTGTGACCCAACGCACATGCGCGTATAGTTGCGTGCGCACAGAGCAACGAAATTGGACAGTGAACGTAGTACGGGTCTGACCCAATGCGGATGAGCGTATCGTCTAGCTATATACAAACGCAAGGTACACAACATAGCACGTCGTTATATTTAAAACCGGCCGAAAATCAGTTCATGTAATAAGCAAATTGAAAAACCATTCATTTATATTAGTTATTGATTATGAATATATATATATATATATATATATCTTCTTTATTAATTTTCCTGACATTATGCTGTAAAAAATTTGTTAGTGACAAAAATTGTATAGTAAAATTTGGAAAGTGTTTTGAAGTATTTCANAACCATTCATTTATATTAGTTATTGATTATGAATATATATATATATATATATATATATATATATCTTCTTTATTAATTTTCCTGACATGGTGCTGTAAAAAATTTGTTAGTGACAAAAATTGTATAGTAAAATTTGGAAAGTGTTTTGAAGTATTTCAGATCAGTTTTTATTAGTATTATTTTATTAAGTTATGGTTCTTTTGGCGCGTTGAGGGTAAAATTTTAGTGTGCAATGGAAGTTGCGCGTGCAAAACGAACACTATTTCGGTATACAACAGTAGAAGGGGCATATATAAGTAGAGGTGAGGATAAGTTGCCGATGATTTTAAGTGGAGACTTGAACGTTAATTTAAGCCTAGAAATTTCTGGTCCACTTATCAACTATTTGCACGAGAATTTACATATATCCATAAATAACGAACCTACAGTTTTACAACACGACACTGCACCACCATTGATGCTGTATTTACGTGACATTTCAATAACGTTTCTACAATAATATTTGTATAATTTTTCAGTTATCATAAACCGCTTGTAACTCACAAACCTATTCAATCACTACCAGAAGAACCAATGGCAATAGGTTAATTTAATTTAAATACATTTCATAATTTTAAAATTTGTAAATTATATAAAAATAAAATAATTTTATAATTATTGTTTATTTTAAATAACCTTTATTAATTGTATTTAATTACTTTCTTCGGTCATTTTAGAGTTTTCCTACGTAAATAAATTATTTGCTTACGTTATAAACTTATATTTTTGGCATTCCAAAGAAGTATAATTTATAACAAGCCTACGTAAATTGTTTTACATTTATAGTAATTTTTAGAATTTTTATGAAGATTTTCGAATTTTTTGGAATTTTAGAAGTTTTAGGATTTTTCGTATTTTAGGTTTAATGTTAAAAGTCATGGGTCTTGGGCATAGGGTTTTGTGTCTTGAGACTTGAGTCATGCGTCTTGATTCTTGGGTCAAGGATCTTGTTTGAGTCTTGAGTCTTTAAGTCAATTCTTATTGGTTTTTCTGGGAATCAGTTGGATATTTGAGAAATTATTTGCGATTATTTTTAATATTTTGTCTTCAAGATAATTCAAGGTAAAGGGCAAAGTTTAAGGTCAAAGTCATTGGCATCTAACGTGGCTGACAAGATGGACACTGGCCCCGATTAGCAAGGGCCATTCGTTTCAGGAGCTTAGTCGACCACCTGCTATAGAACCCCGGACATCCTACACGTATATCATTAAATAATTTGTTTTAATAAATTTAATTTTTGAATTTTTTTTATTCAAATCGGCAAATATCTGGGCATTTTTTAGGTTTAAATGTCATCCAATATCACTAGACATGGGATCTAGATCAACGTCCAATTTCAAGGTCACAGGTAAAAAACGAGCTACCCATAACCTTCCAATAGATGATTTAAAAAAAAAAATTGGCTCGTTCTTCGCAAATGAGGTATTTGTGCGTTTTGAGAAAAAAACGGGTAATTTTAATGGAAAAAGGCAACATTTCAAGCGATAAATAGTAGTTTTCGAGGGAAAAAGGAAACCTTTGAAAAAAACAGGGAATAAAGGGACATTCAAGATGGCGGCAGATGGCTCTTGGCACCTACTCCTGAATCCTTTATGCCCGATTTCTCAAAATTATTTTCCTTATTTGGGAAGTGTAACATTATATGCTCTAAGATGTTTTAGATATTTAAATTGTTTGCGATATTTTATATCATTTGCTAGTGTTGGAGTGTGCGGAAGGGTGAAATGAGGTTTACGGGATGAGCGAGGGGTACGGTAGGACAACATAATAATCGTAGAATTTTTTTTTATGTTTTAAATTTTTTGGGGATTTTATATAACAATTTCTTGAGGAGGGGGAGGGGACGTGAACTTGGCTAAGAATGGTTGAGAAA
>NQII01003716.1:142526-167638 GCA_002778355.1 Clitarchus hookeri
ATTTTTAGTAAATAAGACCGGTTACAAGCGGAAAATGGTCGATTTTGGGAACTTATAGGGAAAAACGGGAAAATTCCAAGATGGCGTACAGATTCCACATATAAGATGTCATGTCCAAAAACTAATATAAGCACACTACTATTATTGTTAATATGTGTGCATGTACAGGATGTAGCTAAATTAGACCAACAAACTTCGACCATGGGTTAATCACGAGAAAAGTTGAAAACACACTTACGCACACACACACACAAACACATACATATATATTTACTAGTTATGGTCTAAAATGAATCCTTACGTCGGTACACATGTTTAAAGTTGGACTTGAAACACTATTTAATTACATATATTTTAGAAAAATCTGCAGTTGGAACAGCGCGTTTATGGACAATATGTAACTGAAAAAAATCTCTAAACACAAGAACAACAACAATGACAACGGTCCGTTGCTGCCATCAAGTTTTTCATGTAAAGAATCACAGTTACTGCCATTATTTCGACTTAATCTCAATAACGCTGCAACATTCTTCGGATTTAAAGTTGGATTATCAAACCGCATATCATAATTAACTTTACACTTTTACCAGACACTCAGCATTCCATTTTAAGTATTTGTAATAAAGTAATGATTCAGGCAGAACTTCAAATATATGTAACGCCCTAAGAATTCACTTCAGGCCATAGGTCGTATATATGTTTTCACCTTCGTTTTTCATGACTTACCTGCAACCGAAATTTGTTGGCCTAATTTAGAGTCTACCACGGTATGTGCATAAACATATATATTTATATCTTAACATATATTCATATATACAGTGATGTAAAATAATTTTCGAAGCATGAGATTTAGAGCGAAAATTGGAAGGTAAATAAAGCCTGAAGAACTGATTGGAAGATATCCGTGAGAATGGGATACAGAATTAGGTAATTACAAACGGAAAAGTACTAAGGCGTGTGGGCAATAAAATAAGAAATTTGCCAATAAAGAAAAAAAAAATCCAATAGAAAACTTTGTGCTTGGTGGAGCGGTATGACAAATTTTGCGGCACTCCATAAGGATTCACAGACAGTTAACTGTAATGAACTCCTGGTAGGTACGAATTGTGACCGAATACCATAATACTTTCTGATATTAAATGTTGTACCCAGGATTCTCTTCGAAATTGGAACGAAAATGTAGTATCAATATTTTTGAGATTTTGACGAAGAACGAATTTAAAAGAGTTACACCAGTTTCGCTTACACATGCTTCTAGACTTTCCTGAGAGGATAACGTTTTGAGATATTACATTTTGTAGCTCGGGTGGTTCAAAAATGACAGCACGTTAAATACCGCACTCTCACAAGTATACCCTTCCTCTCATTCTACCTCTTCCTATCGTTTTGGAGAGAAGCAGTCCTATGTGGTCGGCGGTGAAAGAAAAACCATGAGAGCAGGATTTAGTTACTGAGGAAATGCTTACTCTGGCCATTATTTTATATTGTTTGGAAAATTGGCAATCTTTTCATAACAGGAGTTCTTCTTATCGTATTATATGGACGAATTTATACAAGCAGCACGGGAAAAGTCCACACCTATTACTTTGTTTTCACCTGGTTTAATAATTATCCTCATTGTTGAACATTTTTCACATTTTAATCTTGAAGAAACTGTGGTTCATTTATTCGACCACGCAACTGTAAACTCTCTTTCATAATAAAAAAAATCGTTGCAGACGCAGTTACGTAATTGTGGAATTTAATGACATTAATTCATTGAAATGCCTTTCCAAAGCTATGATAACTTTTCGAATAAAGTGTTTTAGAGTGAATTGAGTTATAAAAAAATTATTTCCGCTATTTGATGATGCTATTAAAATTAAAGAGGTCTTTAAGACCCCTTGTTGGAAAATAATACGACTAAAAGAATATATGTATTTCTAAAAGCTTCTGGGTAGTATTCTGAGATTGGTTAATTAACTGCAACTATTTATTTAAAATTTTCTGAGCAAGGACATTTTATTGTAAAAATGACAGGCACGCACACAATTGAACCTGAATGTCTAAATAAATTTTAAATCTAGTGTAATCATCTAAATTAAATAGTATAAGTTTTCACATATTCTCAGAAGGTAACACATTGACTTTCATTTACTCTCATTTTTACTTAATAAAGAGAAACTTATAATAATTCTGAAAATAGTGATAACACATTAAATAATAAAATTGCACAATTCGTTTGCGCCCAGTAATTAAACTTAACATTTAGGTAAAGCACAGTCATACTGGAAAGGTTACTTAAATGAAGCTATATCACTTATGGCATCATCTCCGATCGACGGGAGAAAAAGTACGTCTAATATAGTGAAATACCCAAACAATAAATATTTGCAAGGAAAATTTGTAACAGCGTTCAGGATTTCACATAATAATTTTTTACTATAAATATTATTTTCAATAGTTTATAGCATATGTGTCAATTAAGAAAGAGGCCAAGTGAAACTTTATTTTTATTTCAGGAACAGTTAAAGACTATGTGGTTTTCGTGTATGCAGCTTTCATTCTAATGCTTGGTAGTTTCACGTAATATGAAAAGAACTGCTGACCTACATTGTAGCAAAGTGGTTCGTTGCATGTGTCAAATCACAGGTACCGGTTTTATAAATTTTAGTTTTCACGAATTTGATCTTGGATCTTTTTTAAATTGCACCACGATTATGACTTCATATTTTCTCTGATGCAGATTTTGGTACCTATAATTATTTTCAGAAGCTAGAGAAACGATAATGCATTTGTCTTCTTAACCGATGACACAGATATAGCTATGATATTGAAACAACTAACTACAGTATGCCGGTGGGCAAGAACCTTAAATGTGATTGTGGCATCATACGTACGTCAGTGCTGCTCCGTGAGATTGCGTTCCCGTTATATAGCTTCCCTTCCTGTATCACTTGCTCTTTGCAATCCTCCGTCTCCCCCGTTCTCGCGCATGTTCCCGCTCTCCTGCATAGGGTAAGAATACATATATACGAGTGTTTTCGCCTTCACCATGAAACACTATCTCATCCAGCCTACAGCGTGGTGAGTCACGATGTGTCGTGTCCGTAGTTACCAAAAATCTAGTAAGCTTGTTGGTTTCCAGCTTTGTGACGGCATAGCCATTGCACAATTCCTGTAACTTTACTTGTCGTTGTGGTTATCTTCACTCTACATGTTTTGATATGCTAGCCAAAATTAAATCTCTGTTTTAAAATAATAGGCAGCATCGCGACAAATCGTATCTCAGTACTTATGTTACTCTATGAGCTTATTTGGTTTGGAAATCGACGGTGTAGATGACGTAAATAACCGCTTCTGGTACGCTGTGTTTCCTCTACTGGGGCGTGGTAGGTAAATTGATCTTTTCTTTGACGTGTTCGTAACATCTCAAAGATGTATATAGGTTTCTGGCACCAAACTCCTGGCTAATTTTTAAACACATTGGCATTTAAAGAAGTATATTTTGTGATGACTTCATAAATGAGGCAGTAATAATATATTTAATCGTGTTTTTAATATATTTTCATTTTAGCTTATTTTAGTAGGACATAAAGTTCGTTTTGTCTGTATTTTAACAGCGTTTGGAAAAATATATGTCCAGGCTGTGCATTTTGCAGCTTCCTCCTATTCCATTACACGATACTTGCCCAGGCTGTAAAATATAGTTCGTTGAGTATTACATTTCGAATATAAAATTATTAATTAATTGCATGTGAAGGAAGAACTTTATCGACGGTTATATATTGAAAATTCAAAAAAGTATCTTTATATTACTTAGTATTTTTGTTATCTTGTTTTCTGCCTATAATTATTGAAATGAAATGTGAGATATTTATTTGTTTCCCCCGAATATTGTTTATTTTATTCACCTGAGCTCTCATAAATTTGTTAAAATTTTTCCGATAAGACATAGGATTACAGTGTTTAAGATCGTTTAAAAATTGTCTTATATTTCATAATTTTATCAATTAATTAATTACGAAATAATTTATGCTATGATAATTTGGCCGCAGAAACATAAATTAAAACTGACACATTCTTGGAGAGTTCAACTGGAAATAGGTGTAAGGAAATTTATAAAATATTAATCACTAGAAACCTAAAACGCATTCACATCACTTCGTTTCCTCTAGACTTTCATTCGAAGTGTTATCCAGATAAATAATTATATCGTAACTAGCAGTAAACGCTCTAAAAGGCTATATAAATGTGACAGCCTAGATGCCACAGTAAAATAGAAGCCGCTGAGTCTGTTATATATTTGAAAACATGTAATAATATAAGTTCAGTTACTAAATACAAGGGTTAATATACTATTTAGAAAAGTAAATTATCATGCAATGCATACAGAAGCTTTTCAGTCTGATACGATTGCACTTTATTGTTCGTGTGCTCCAGATAATATTTTAGATTTACATGCAATTTTCGTGTAACAAAAAAAAATTTATATATAATTGAAATAAGATAATTTCAATTCCCATGAAGAAAACAAACCGAATAAGTTTAATTAAANAAAAAAAAATTTATATATAATTGAAATAAGATAATTTCAATTCCCATGAAGAAAACAAACCGAATAAGTTTAATTAAACACAATAATCGAATACATGTTTGGTAGGATTTTGCCCCCCTTGCCCACAAAAGTCCGTGTAGCAATTTTATTAAGTATATTTTTATACCTGTTGAATGCAGTACCACGTGGTTAAGATTCAAAATTATGTGCGATCACCCCGGACAGCGATGCATGCAGTTAAAGGGGCTCCGATGTTAAGAACAATATTTTTGAACNAGTCTGATACGATTGCACTTTATTGTTCGTGTGCTCCAGATAATATTTTAGATTTACATGCAATTTTCGTGTAACGAAAAAAAATTTATATATAATTGAAATAAGATAATTTCAATTCCCATGAAGAAAACAAACCGAATAAGTTTAATTAAACACAATAATCGAACACATGTTTGGTAGGATTTTGCCCCCCTTGCCCACAAAAGTCCGTCTAGCAATTTTATTAAGTATATTTTTATACCTGTTGAATGCAGTACCACGTGGTTAAGATTCTAAATTATGTGCGATCACCCCGGACAGCGATGCATGCAGTTAAAGGGGCTCCGATGTTAAGAACAATATTTTTGAACNAAATTATGTGCGATCACCCCGGACAGCGATGCATGCAGTTAAAGGGGCTCCGATGTTAAGAACAATATTTTTGAACTTTAATTAGGGATGGAGTCCGATCCCTGTACCATTGGCATGCGAAAATCCTCGATTGTTATTGGAGTGTCTGAAAATTCCTTAAAGTGACACCTAAGTTGGGCTCCTAACATGCACGATTGGGTTGATCATGGGAACCTGGCTAGTCAATCGAATTTCATATGACCGAGATTTCCTAGCAGTCGTTCATCAATAAAGCCCACGTTGACGTATGACGTCATCCTTAAAACAAGTAATGTTTCTCCTGTGCATCCTTTAAAAGCTTGGCATAATGTCGGAGTATAGCATTTTCTGTGCAACTGACTAGTAATTCGGTAGTAATGTGAACCCCTGTGCACGTTATTAAAATATGTAACAGTTTACTACTATTTTCGGTTAATTTGTTACATCTACGTTACTTCTGATTGTTACGTTTTTTACGTGAACTGATATTTTTAACTGAAATAATAATAATTTATACCGAATTACATGCATTTCTACAAGTATAGAAACATTTTTTTTTGTTCGAAATATTGTTAAATATGGTTTTGAGTTACATATATTTCTCTTTGTGTTGCTAAGTTAAATTAACTGCAGTCTTTAACACTATTGATGAAATTGGTAACAAACAAAATGTCCAGAAATCTATGTCCACCTACTGACGGTCAAGGAAATTGCATTTAAATATAAGAATATAATCAAATATAAAGGGTTGTGACACACTTAATCGTAAAGTGAAAAAGGCCACAAATTAGTTATACAAGTTTCACACAAGTGAAGTGTACAATGTTTGGATCAGATCTTTTCATATGGACAGAGAACATAAATAAAACCTTGCAAGACCGACGATGTTTGTAGCCCGCCGAAAATTTTGCCGTTCCAGACCAAGATTCCGACTTATTCATTAGAATAGTCGTCAATGATTCAGCTGGAGTGTAGTTACTTTTCAACACTTAACGACATCTAAGCACGCCGGGAAACACTTCAATGGCTGAACACAAACTTGTCCATTAATAACTAGCGCCGTGGTATTTTAATACAAACTTAATAGTGTCTGGCATTTATAGTGAAATAACTTAATTTTCTTGTCGTTACATTCCTCACTTTCCCACTGTTATTGATTTACCTATATTTACAGTCCTTTGGCGCTCGGAACAGTCACCAAACACCAAAAATATTTATTCTGTGGGAATGTGCAGATCTTGGGCCTCCGTCGTAAGCGATTGGCCTGCCCCCAATCATCCTATGATTCAAACCCGTGTAAAATATTTTGTATAGGGTCGATGACCGATTGCGGTAAAATGTCCGCCAACTGTATGTCACGGACAAGCACACTTCCCCCTCCATTGTTTTATATTTTTTTAGAAGGTAGAGAATCATTGATTGTGTTTGCAGCGCTACGTGGTAGGCTACGCAAATGCGTATTATACAGACCGCCATTACAAACACTGATGTACTAATTTCATTGCATTTTACTGCTCCACTTAATTGTTGCACACGAGTGAATTTTAATACGCGTTCGTTTATACGATTGTGCAAAAATATANTTTTACTGCTCCACTTAATTGTTGCACACGAGTGAATTTTAATACGCGTTCGTTTATACGATTGTGCAAAAATATCAATAATAAGGATAAGAGAAGTGCTCAGAAAATTACAAGAAGTGACCCTGGTGTATTTGAAAGAAGCATTTGCAATGACGTATACGTTAAAGTATACAAAAAATTAAACTCGAATTATTTATACCTGTGAGTTCGTATAATTGCCACTCCAGAGAATTTCCTTCAATAAATCAATCTAAACGAAGCANGAATTATTTATACCTGTGAGTTCGTATAATTGCCACTCCAGAGAATTTCCTTCAATAAATCAATCTAAACGAAGCAACATATACAGATGCAGTGAAATGAACATTCATCGCTTAACTCTGAATGTTCTTAAAGAAAAAGTTTATAGTTAACTTATCGATACTTCTTTTTAAATAAAAACTAACTGCCACAGTCATGCATATGTTCGTGGACTGTTGGACTGGTAATCCGAGTGTAAGCAGCGATCACGAACTGATTGGCCCCACAATGAAAAAAGCCAACACTTTTGACAGAGATATATGTAAATCATATGTTGCTTTGCTGGAATATGTCAAATATATTTACACACAGTTTAAGATCTAACCCCAGGTTTATCGTTACAGTTGCTTTCAGAGTAAACTTGCTTGATATTGCTAGGTGTAGAATTGTCGGTATGGCAGACAATCAGTTTCTGTAGTCAGCCTAACTAAGTGGTAAAAAATTATTATTTAATGATTGCATATTACAACTCATAAGAAATAATACTTTTTCTCTCGCCTAACAGTGAAAAAAGCTAACCTCGTATAAAAGGCATTTTCACTAAACAAAATTTAACCCCATTGTGTAAGTTAAACTGAGCTAATATCACCATAGTTGTAACTTTATATAATCTTCCATATTGTTTTTTCCTATTTTAATGATATTTGAACACTAAATTGTTTACCTTGTTTGGAGAGTTGTCGATGTCCCAGTTATTGNTTTTTTCCTATTTTAATGATATTTGAACACTAAATTGTTTACCTTGTTTGGAGAGTTGTCGATGTCCCAGTTATTATGCCATGGAATTCTTGCGACATTTTATTTACATTCTCTGACGTTCTAAACGAATCTGATCCATTAATTGTACTCTTCGCATGTGTGAAACTTGTAAAACTTATTTCAAGCCCTTTTCAGCTTAAGATTGAGTGTATCGGAAGCCGTTACATTTTACTTTATTCTTATATTTAAATGCNATTTCAAGCCCTTTTCAGCTTAAGATTGAGTGTATCGGAAGCCGTTACATTTTACTTTATTCTTATATTTAAATGCAATTTCCCATACAGTCAGTAGATGGGCATTGATTATTGCAATTTTCATTTTGTACGAATGACATCAATTAACTTAACTTAAAGGTTGCAGTTATTTAAACTTATCAACACGAAGAGGAATATAAGTAAATATAACTATATATAAAATGTTTTCAAATAAAAATAAAAATTTTGACAAACTTATATAAATGCATGTAGTAATTCTATATATATAAATGCGTATGTTTGTTAAAAATAATCGTTCACGTACTCAACGTAACAATTAGAAGTAACCAAAATTACACTAATTAACTGAACATAGTTGTAAAGAGTAAAATAATTATTATAACATTACCTAGGGTTCAGGTTTCTATCAATTTCCCAGCTTGACCGCGTGGCAATGCAGCAACATTATAGAATTTTCTTTGAAATACGTCTCTAGTAATCAATTCACGTTATTTATCAGAGAGTTGTTATTTAACGGGACCGGTATTTACCGCAAAATTCCAGCAACGTGACATGATCTACGAGGTTCATACGTTTTCCAATACCCGAGTAATTTCTTCGATATGGTGTGTGTATTAAAATTCCTTTGAATAGAATGCGACCACACAACCATTCCTCTTTCCCAAAGGTAAAACACAGTTCTGTCAATAAACTTGCATTCTTCCCGCCTACTACAGGCAGGATCATGCAAAAAAATTTGCTGAGAACAATTTGAAACAAATGGGGTATGCCTCTGTTTTTATTTCGTTTTATTTGATTGCGTTACTTTTTCCGTGAGACAAATGAGTAAAATGCAATTTATAGCATTACTGGTTTTGTGTTTCTAATAAAATTCTTTTACAATAGACTATAGTTACCATATTTTTTCTGCTTGAGAACGAGCTGTATTTTCACATTACTCCATAACCTACCAAAATGAATGCTGATTTATCTGTGTATTGAAAAATTTAACAGTGCTTACATTTTAATGTCATCCAATGACAATTATTGACATAAATATTGGTCGTAGCTCTCTTAAACAAATAACTAATAAATATATTTTAGAAGTAATTTTTTTATATTACCAAAACAAAAAATAATTTTGAAGCGAGCATAAAAGTAAAAATATCCCCATGTCATTCGGGTATATATGATTTAGTCTAGATTGGTTATAGTATAATTGAGACTTAATAAGTTATCTGGAAAACATAAAAAAATTTTGTTCGCCAGGAAATTACTAAAATCTTTTACCCTATTGCTGTCATTTACGCAAACCACACGATATTAAACAACAAACGTATCCTTTATATTTTGTTGACAGAAGACCGCAAACCTATCAAGGTTTCATTCGTGAAAGTATCTACCGAAACTAATAAAATAAGTATTTTTAAAATAATATCTCAGAAACATTTATAATCGTACATTTGTTTGTTATATTTGATTGATTAATAGTAATCGTTTCTCAAAAATAACAAAATTTACCGCCTTGGTGAAACAATCTCAGTCGATCCGTTGCCGCGAAAACAAAGAACACGAAGTATCAAAGGCTACGGTATTACGCCTTTGGCGGTAGGCAATATATATGGGTCTNGCCGCGAAAACAAAGAACACGAAGTATCAAAGGCTACGGTATTACGCCTTTGGCGGTAGGCAATATATATGGGTCTCTGCCACATTTTGAAGTGCGTCGGATGTCATTGTGGGGGTCGAGGCGGCGCATTTCAGTTAAGATATTAACATTTTATTTCGAAAATTGAGAATAATGTACAAGAACGATAATGTCATGCCTACAGAAAGGCTCAATTGTATGACTCTGATAAACAAACAAAATTACAACGAAACAGAGTAATTGGCGTACACATCCAAACACACCGTCTCCAATTGTCTTTNGCCGCGAAAACAAAGAACACGAAGTATCAAAGGCTACGGTATTACGCCTTTGGCGGTAGGCAATATATATGGGTCCGTGCCACATTTTGAAGTGCGTCGGATGTCATTGTGGTGGTCGAGGCGGCGCATTTCAGTTAAGATATTAACATTTTATTTCGAAAATTGAGAATAATGTACAAGAACGATAATGTCATGCCTACAGAAAGGCTCAATTGTATGACACTGATAAACAAACAAAATTACAACGAAACAGAGTAATTGGCGTACACATCCAAACACACCGTCTCCAATTGTCTTTNCTGATAAACAAACAAAATTACAACGAAACAGAGTAATTGGCGTACACATCCAAACACACCGTCTCCAATTGTCTTTCGTAAACAAGTCACCGCACTAACCCTCAGAAGGAAAGGTCAAGCAAATTGAGATCAGGTCATCGTGGAGGCCAGACACTGGGAGCTGCGTGACAAGTCCATGAGTCAGGGAATGTGTTGTTGAGAAGGTCACTTATGCCTTGTGCACTATGGGTTGGGAGACTATCTTTCTGGTACTACATTTGTTGTCTGGTTAACAGATGAGAATCTTTGAATAATCTGCAAGAAAACCCCTGTAATTATTGCTGCAGAGACAGCGTGCGTGCAAGCAAGTGCCCATCAACACGCCCATGACAATACACGCCACACATTCACACCCAACCGCTGTTGGTAACAGCGGGAAAAGGAATATTCGGATTAACGTCCGGTCACACGTAAAGGATAAGAGAATTTAATATACATTCACGTCAAAAATGTACCTCGTCTTAAACAGAATGTCTTTCTCAAAACCCTATCCTTGTATTCATTGGTGCAAAAACCAGTTAGTAATTTGTAATCGACGGGGAGATTCTCCAGGACCAAAGGAGTTCAACTTCCCCAAATGGAACGGATGCATCATGCCCTTTTGCAACACTCATACAATTATACGCTGACTAGCGTTAAGAATGCGTGATTCTCGATGTGCACTAGTGTTAAGGTGGTTTTTAATCACGTACAGCACTTGCTCGTTAAATGTTGCGTTCAGATTAGACTGTGGCCGCCGAACATTCAGTCTTTTCTCATCCAGGTATCAGTTTTCCGGTAATCGGTAATGCACATTAGCAAATGTTGTGTTGTGAGGTTACCTTCTGTTAGGATATTTCTTGGACAAGCCTTTCGCAGCACGACCTTTTTCCCGTCTACAACGTACACGATACGAATGTCGGAGAGTTCAGGCCACGTGGAATGATCCATAAAGTTCTCAATACGACTTCCTCCTTCATCCACAACAATCACGTTTTCATAGTACAGTAATACTACTCCACATCTTCAATATTGTTGTTAAAATTGGCTTCATTGTCGATATTGCATGGTTGGGATATAAGAAGTGTTGCCTGCTCCTGTAGGCATTACACCACATCCTTTGGAATTTCGTTTTCTGTTTCCTGTAAAACGGTTCTGCTGTAAGTGTTAAACTAATGCGGTTTTTTTTTGTTGAGACACGGTGATTAATAATCAATCAACAAAATAACATAAAAAATATATAGCTATACCGATTTTTTAAATTATGCTCTAGCAACCATTAATTTATTAGTTGAGGAGGAAGCTTTAACCAAAATCATTTGAAAAGGTTTGTGACCTTCTGTCAATAAAAGGTTTTTCAGACTTTTGTTTCTAAATATCTAGTGGTTCCGAACGGAGTGTGTAAATCCGTTTAAAAATCTTAATTTTCGAACTTCGAACTCTCTTTTATCTTCATTCATGCTAACTGCAAGCCAAAGTTTTATCCCTGTATATACGTACTTTTGTGTAAGCAATGCCCCCCCCCCCCCNNNNCCACGAAGTTTGTAGGCCGAATCTACTCATCCTGAATTTTTATATGCATATACTACATATAATATCTATAATATTTTTAGAAATGTTTACTATAGATACAGAGGTAGCTTACCTTGTTCAATTTCACAATCCATAGTTATAAACATATAAGTTTCATTTTCGACAATAGTACTGAAAATAAAGTAACATATCAGCGAGTTGAGCTTACAAAATTTTGAAGAGCGTGTAAAATTTCAATTATTTATCTCAAGTGTAGTAATTTCACTGAAAAATGAGCACATTTTAGAGCTTTATAAGTTACATATTTATGCTCATGCCATTTTACTGGCACGCATATAAATGAACTTTGCTACTGATTTAAAGACCAGTGTTAACGCGGCAATCGCCATATACAGTGAAGTGATTTTAAAAAAACATATATTTTTAATGCAAAAATTTTTTACAGAGCACTTTCCCTGCTATCGCCATCACATGACTTTGCCTGATTTATAGAAAGCTTTGTGGAGTTTGCCAAAATGTTGCAAGGTCTGACATCCTTATAACACACTGGCGATGCAAATTTTGGGCCGCCTGTAGTTCATGACGTTCACCACAACGTAGTTTTACATCAGGAGTTATCGAATTGTAAAATTACTCAAATTAAAACAACGTACTGAATATAATGATACCTAGAAAGGAACATTTAATAGAGACACCGTCAGTTCGGCATTATATTGGCTTTCAGCAGTCCAGTAATAGACGTTGTATACTGAGATAAATGTTTTGTTGAAACCAGGAAAAAATCGTTTGGCGAAACCCATTTAAATATGTGTATATGGGCAATGATATAGTTGTTTTTTGAAACTAAATAATTTAGTTTTTCTTAGTTGTTTGCCAGAAATAAAGATTTTTTTGGTGCAACTAAGGATTTGTTTGGCTCTAATTGCCTTCAAAAGCTTGGTTTATTATTAAAAAAAAACTTAAGGCGAGACCGGCATTCGAATCTACATCAGCTGAGACCGAGCGCCAACTCAGAAAACTCGACTTAAGTGATTAAGAAATATGGATGTTTTCAAATACATAAAATTGAAATACTGAAAAATGTAAACAAATAAATGTTTTAAATTTTACAACTTTCCATTTTAGTTTCCTGTTGAACTCGTTTTATGAGGATGTTTATACCGTTATTAAGCACCAATAACTGGACTAAAAGACAATTCTAATTGTCACAAAAATACAAACAAACCGTTTAGATCTGTATTTTCGATCAAAGACAAACAAATGAAAAACCAAACAAATATATACAGGTGATTCAATGAAATAGTTGGTTGACAACCAAATAGTTGGCCCAACACAGAGGTGCTGTTAATTCAATCATGTATTTTGTTAGAGTAATTAAATTAATATGATGTTTTTTTTTATTGGTATACTGAACAAAATATTTTGTTGAGGTAAATAAAAATATTTTTGGCTGTATACAAACAAATATTTTGTTGGCTTATCTCGCAGTGTATAATACAGTGGGCGTCTTCGGTGAATAGTGGACCAATACGACGGCGGTAAGTGGGAATGCGGAGACCACCAGAACTGGTATTCTCTGGAATGTGCCGCACTGAATGTGTTAAACTGATATATTTTGCCACATATGTCATCGTTACATATGTAATGTGACGTTAAAATTTGGACAAATTTCCCCAATCTTTTGCTAGTTAGTTAAGGAAGTAATATCTATTTTTTCTATCGTCAAGCCGTAAATATCCAAGCCTTGGTAGAAACAAGACGCAAATGAATATACAAACATTGTTGCACTTGCAATACTTCACAGGTACCTACATTTTCGTTTGTGAAAATTTAACTTCATCTATAAATTTTGAGGAAAAATCATCAGGTTGTTCTTATTTGACATTTCTTCTTGCCATACTTTGATGCCTTGATTTATTTTGCAGGGGTATAGTTAAGGAAGATATTTGAATAATTCATTTATAATGATAGTCATTACGAGTTTAGCTCTTAGGTTCTATAATCTACAGAGATCATGCCAACATTTGAAATAGGAACACTAACAGTTATCATACAAATATTAAATCCAACATTACAATTAATGTCATAATGTCATTTGCTGTCAGAGACTAGAATAACCAAAATTCTGGTATAAGGTAAAATAACTTTTAATGTTGTGTTATAAGACAATATAACCCAATTTTACTGCAATGATAGCTGCAGTTTTATTTTAATAAGAATTCACTATTTCAAACAAAAAATCACAACGCGTTGAGTGATCCGAACAGATATTATTGATTTCAAATTATTTGCTAAATTTTTCAAGAGTACATAACGTTATTTTACAAATTTAAAAAGGCGGCATTCTTAGCATTACACCAAATGCACATCCAACGGTTATCCTTTACAAATGATGTGAAATTGCAAAATTTGTAAAAGTAATTACTAACCTGACGTTTGAGATGTTCTTCCCGTTACCTCTGTTGTCCAATAATTGTTTTCATCAGGAAGTTCTAGTTTGCCTGAAGAGGTCTGTTCGTCTGTGCCTGCAAGAGAACAACAGTTCTTTTTATCAAGTTACTGTGACAACAGATTTTAATGTTTACTGAATTTGTTTCCCAGAAAATAAATTAAATCTATATTTTACAATAAGTAATCGACAAAATCACCTATACGAGAATGACGTGAGGCAATATAATTTTTACATTTGCTAACATATGTTTTGTATTGAAAGGATAACAGAAAAAATGTTGTAATATTTGGTAAGCACACTTTCTAAAACTGAACTGAGGCAAGCCTTTAAAACATAACCATGGCAGAGCAAACTAACATTCTTATTATGTCAAACAGTAAAATCAAACAAAATAAATTTTATAAGTTATTGGTTTCAAAATAAAAAGAACATCCCTAACGGTCTATTAGGTGATTCAAATTTCCAGTAGTGAATTTGTTAGTTACGTNGTTTCAAAATAAAAAGAACATCCCTAACGGTCTATTAGGTGATTCAAATTTCCAGTAGTGAATTTGTTAGTTACGTTTGTTCCAGAGCGTTTCATGTAAAATATGAATGTGTGCTTTTTGATTTAAAGAGATATTTCTGCGTTCTTCGTTAAATTCTGAGTCACTCTGTTTTACGTTTCCAGCTACGTTGTGTATATTTACAGCACGTACGTAACATTACGGTTATATCTCCTTTATAACGTAGATGTTTAAATAAACGGTTATGTTCGAATGCAAGATGCACGTGCAGAGCCACTTCACAAGAAAGCGGAGCGTAACTTAATACCGCTTTTATTTTCTAGCGGTTTTTTCAGTTCTTAAAGCTTTCAAAGTGTAGCAAACCCTTTCTGTGTGACGTAAAATGCAAACTAAGAAATTTTATCCAAAAACGTCTACTTATGCCGTAGAAAAATTAATTTAGTTTCTGTTAATTATCATACATGGCGAGTTTGTATTCCGTGGTAGTTTTCACGTTCTGTTCTGGTAGTTAGTACGGTTTTTTCGCAAAGGGCTCTACTGTTAATCTATATGTCTTCCTCTTCATAGTTAAACTTGTAATACAAATTTGGGGTTAAATAACATCCCATGAATAAAGAATTCACTGTTTTTAAAAATAATTAAATTGTAATTAACTATTTTTAACTGTTAACTTTGTTTATTAGTTTCAGAGATAATATAGAAACTAATAATTCATTAAATCAGGTTTCACGTTTTCTTTGGAGCTACAGACTGAAAAGCCTCTTATGTATCTTCTTTCTACTCCGGTTTTAAAAAAATCATTACAAACATCATCACAAGCTTATGTACTACGAACGCGTACCTTACTATGTAACTGATATATTTTTCAGAAGATGAAGCTGTATGAGAATATGTCATTTGTATGACTTGTGATTTAAATAAGTTCATATTGCAAATTTATCGTCTATAATGATTGTAAATTTTCTATTTGTAGATCAGTTTTAATATTGAATTTTGGAAATGTCTTTCGCAGAGAAATTACAAAGTACTACAAATATAAATATTCCGTAGTGGCCATAAAATATAATGTGTTTATAATAAAATATAAGTCATGCATCGATTCGTACANTTCAGAAGATGAAGCTGTATGAGAATATGTCATTTGTATGACTTGTGATTTAAATAAGTTCATATTGCAAATTTAACGTCTATAATGATTGTAAATTTTCTATTTGTAGATCAGTTTTAATATTGAATTTTGGAAATGTCTTTCGCAGAGAAATTACAAAGTACTAAAAATATAAATATTCCGTAGTGGCCATAAAATATAATGTGTTTATAATAAAATATAAGTCATGCATCGATTCGTATATGACTGACCATTTTGCGATTGTTTTTCGAAAAGACTAGCCAGCTGCCTGTCACACGAACGCAGTGTGGGAAGAGATGCTGGGCAGCTAATGAAGGGAAGATGAAGGGGAGCAGTCGATTCTTTTCGTGATGGTTAGTAGTTGGTAGAGGAGGGGGGTTGGAGGGGTGAGCAAGACGTTGGGACTAATTTGATATGTTGCTCGATTTTTCGAATTTTTAGTGACTTTTCTCGATTTTATAATAATGGCCAAGGGGTGGGATTGGTTAATCTGGTGAGGTGAGTGTGAGTTTAACATTATATGTTGCTTGATTTTTAGAATAAATTTTTCTATTTTCTGTCATTTACCTCGATTTTATAATTAAAAGGTGGGTAGGCAGAGGTAGGGGTTTGTGGTTAGGTGATTGGGTGAGTGTGAGGTTAGTGTTATATTATCTTAACATTTTTAGATTTTTTTATTTTAGTGATTTTTTATAATAGTTGATATGGGTGGCACGTGGAAGGGTGTTATTATACGGATGAAAGACTGCTTGAAAAGTGGTTTTTACAAATGGGAGGGGGGGTGGTCGAGTGTTTATTTTGAGTGAAAAATGGTAAATTTTATTGTTAAAGGGACATTCTTAGGCATATTATGAATTTTTACGGGGAAAATGGGAAATTTGAAGATTCCGGACGGCGCCAGTGCATCACAAAACCCAGTCTTTTAGTTTGGACCTATTAAACCATTCTACTTCAGAAAACAGAAAAAATTTTGTAGGAATTAGATACCAATAACTGTTATCCTAACGGAAGTTTTCACATTTTATCAAAACTGTGAATATGCAATATTTTAAGTAAACGTGCCTTTATTAAATAAAAATACATATGTAGACCATTATATAAGTTGGTAATACTATGTTTTAAAAGACAATGTAGCAATTAAAACGTGGATTGAAGACAAGAACAGAAAGTTTTACGAGTTCAGTGCGAGGCAATTTATTATAAGTTTTCTTTCTTATTTTGGAAACATCAATGTAACATAGGTACTCTTTATACAGCAAGAAACTTATGAAAGTTTTTGCAGCAATTTCACATTAAACAAAATTCAAACCAAGTCCAAATTCGTTCATCAGCCAGTATTTCGAAATTTATGGAAACAATATGGAAAAATAAGTCCTACAGTGACACAAGTTTCCCGTGTTGCTAAAAATTTGCGTTATTTGTATTTTTTAACTTTGGAACGTTATTATTAGGGAAAAACCTTTTCTTAGACAAAACGTTCTCTGTGTTTCCTGTTATGATCATCTTATGTGGGTATCACATAACACATTGTTAAATTCTTTTCATTTGAGGAATACTCTACTGTAAAAAAAAAAGTATCTGAACTTTATGAAATGTTTCCACAACGCAATTTATACTTTTTGCACAAGTCCAAGTAGTGCAAAAAGATAAAAAAATTTATTATTTTTGATATTTGTTTCAGGCGTCACATAAAATATTTTTTTCACGAGAAGAATTGTTGTTACACGTTGGATAAGTAATGAATAATGTGGGTTTTATTACACTATACTCACTCATATTTGTCTTTCTTGAATTTTACAATAATTAATGCGTACCTGGGTGTAATGTGGTGTCCTGCAACGTCTCCGGCGAATAACTTGGCTGCTCTGTTGAAGTAGCGTAAACCTGATGAGTTAAATGGTCATGCTCTGTTGTATACTTTTCTCCTCCTACTGAACATCATGTAAATAATAACAATTCTCAGGAGAAAGAAGCTTTTCAATATCTAGCAATACATAAATACTATACATTTATATTTTCGGAATGTCGATTTTAATGCAAATTCAGAATAATTGCTCAACCTTAAAAATTCACAAGTAATTTTGTATTTCTCAAAAAGAAATAAACTAAAATAATATTAAATGAACTAAGTGATAATAAATAATTGTAGGTACATAAATTTAAATGTAACATAATAATAATTACTAAAAAAAGTCCAATTAACTTATTAACAAATAGTGTTTACCATAAATTAATTGCGGTTCTTCTAAATAAAAACGTTCTCATTTCAAATTGCCGATATGATAAATTTATGTTGTCAAATGCGTTCCGTGGTTGTCCAAAATTAGTAGGAAACTAAGATGCTTTTTATTCCATTGTTTAAATTGTATAGAACGTTATTTGCATTTATCATTGGAAAAATAACTACAGATTTAACAAATATTTATTTTCGATTGACCCAAAAATTATTGTGTTTTTTACTCGCTCAAAATACCATGAAATCACCAGGCATATTAAACCATTTCCAGTGCTCAGCACTGATACATAGAAGTTTGAAAATTTGCTCATGTTCGATTTTGTATGCANCATATTAAACCATTTCCAGTGCTCAGCACTGATACATAGAAGTTTGAAAATTTGCTCATGTTCGATTTTGTATGCATATTAGATTCATCGAAATTGTCGATATATTAAATATCAACTAATATTGATGAAAAGTTAAATATTCATAATGCAATCGTCCTTATTTTCCGATAGTTGTTCACAAAAGTAAGACATGTTAATTTGTTTTGGTTTTAAAATCTACTGCTTTTTGCACAGCTATAACTTGGTGGGTACTATTTTAAAGGTGCTTGATTGCAAATAAACTATTTGGGGATTTATAAAATTGGTTTTTATGTATTTTAACATTAAATCGAATTTTTAATTTTNGATTGCAAATAAACTATTTGGGGATTTATAAAATTGGTTTTTATGTATTTTAACATTAAATCGAATTTTTAATTTCACGTCATTTTATATACGAGTCTACTTAAGTTATAAGACACTAAGAATTTATTTTTTATATATATTTTCTTTCAAACCTAATTTTTTGTTGTAATATAAATTTTCCTTACGTTTTGCCAGTAGTATGTTTACAAAAATGTTTCAGCGTTGAGTATCATAATTATCTGCGTTCATAAGAGATTATTGTGCCAATAAATTTTGCGTTATAGTACCAAAAGTTATTTTTCACAAAATCACATAGAGTGGTATTTTAAGAGTTGATTATTAGAGACTATAATTCCGAAAATTTTAGATATTACTAAATAACTGCAAAATGTATTAATTATTCTATTTTGATACAGTAATGAGAATATAATTAACCATGGGTTATCAAGCATGTACCAACATAAATATTGTAACATTAAGAAACGTAGATATGTTTGTCATGAAAACATGAGAAAAGTTCATATCTCCGATTTGAATGTGACTTCTTAGATTTGAGGAATTGTAAAAAAAAACAGTTAAACATAATCTTGAGGGATCGATTTGTTTGGAACATTGGGGATCTGGATACTATCTATGTAACAAGACTTAGTTTCCAGTATTAGTAAAATTGTTGTTTAATACACTTTATTTATTTATGTTACGAATGCCACTGCAATTCTGCAATACTATAAGTATGAATTATTTATTAATATTTTATTACTGACTAAATATTTATCCTAATGTAAATATCGATTTATACGTTTAGTTTATGTAATTTATCTCAACCCAAATTTTTAATGAATTTAAACACTAATTCATTAGCAAAGTATGATGATCACTACAGATGGGTACACATTTTGCTACATTTGATGTGTCAAGAGCAGCGTAACACATGCATTTTTTTGTTAAAACTGTTATACGAAGTTTGTAAAGGAAATCATATTTTTAAAATNAATAAATATTGTAACATTAAGAAACGTAGATATGTTTGTCATGAAAACATGAGAAAAGTTCATATCTCCGATTTGAATGTGACTTCTTAGATTTGAGGAATTGTAAAAAAACCAGTTAAACATAATCTTGAGGGATCGATTTGTTTGGAACATTGGGGATCTGGATACTATCTATGTAACAAGACTTAGTTTCCAGTATTAGTAAAATTGTTGTTAATACACTTTATTTATTTACATTACGAATGCCACTGCAATTCTGCAATACTATAAGTATGAATTATTTATTAATATTTTTTTACTGACTAAATATTTATCCTAATGTAAATATCGTTTTATACGTTTAGTTTATGTAATTTATCTCAACCCAAATTTTTAATGAATTTAAACACTAATTCATTAGCAAAGTATGATGATCACTACAGATGGGTACACATTTTGCTACATTTGATGTGTCAAGAGCAGCGTAACACATGCATTTTTTTGTTAAAACTGTTATACGAAGTTTGTAAAGGAAATCATATTTTTAAAATTGTATTGTTTAAGGCTAATTAACGTCTCCCTATGTTATTACTGTANGGTTATACGGAGTTTGTAAAGGAAATCATATTTTTAAAATTGTATTATTTAAGGCTAATTAACGTCTCCCTATGTTATTACTGTAATATTATAAGGATTAAACTTGATAACTATCTTATAACGTAACTTAAATCAACACACATGACTTGTCTGTGATTTGAACCCAGTACCTCCCGCACCCCATACCGGTGGCGCACCAACTTACTGAGACACGAGAGGTTAGCATATTTTCTAAATGGGATTTTTTCCCATTTTGGTTTAATTAAACAGAATTGTAATACGTCATTTTGTAGAAAAATACCACACAATTTTGACCAAAACGTTTTTCTGTCAAATAAATAAAAGTTCACATGGGTCAAGTGAAGGAAATATAATTAATATTAAGCTACAAATAGACTACTACGTACTAGCACGTGTCATATCCTTAATATTAAACCTATCACATATGAAAACATTGAACTTTATCCTATAGCAAATTAAGTTGACAAATGTTGGCAAGATATGAAAATAGATGTATTGCACGAGAAATACAAATCGTACCAAATCAGAATAAAAAATTTTATATAAGANTAATATTATAAGGGTTAAACTTGATAACTATCTTATAACGTAACTTAAATCAGCACACATTACTTGTCTGTGATTTGAACCCAGTACCTCCCGCACCCCATACCGGTGGCGCACCAACTTACTGAGACAGGAGAGGTTAGCATTTTTTCTAAATGGGATTTTTTCCCATTTTGGTTTAATTAAACAGAATTGTAATACATCATTTTGTAGAAAAATACCACACAATTTTGACCAACACGTTTTTCTGTCAAATAAATAAAAGTTCACATGGGTCAAGTGAAGGAAATATAATTAATATTAAGCTACAAATAGACTACTACGTACTACCACGTGTCATATCCTTAATATTAAACTTTCAAATATGAAAACATTGAACTTTATCCTATAGCAAATTAAGTTGAAAAATGTTGGCAAGATATGAAAATAGATGTATTGCACGAGAAATGCAAATCGTACCAAATCAGAATAAAAAATTTTATATAAGAAGTTTTACATTAAATAAATGAATTTACTGTCAATGATNTAAAACCCACATAAAGCTTGCAATATTTCTTATTCGTTGATAGAACTTAATACCTTAAAATAAATAAAATCATTTAAGCAAATTTACGCAGCGGTTACGTGAATTCATGGATTTTTTTTTTTTTTTTTGGAAATTGCATTATAAAAAACAAACAAGTCACTGATACAACTAATGAAACTACTTTCATATACATGGCTGCTAATAATGTTCAATGAAGTTCCTGAAAGCTTGGTTGGTAGGTAGGGTTTGACATACCGCTCACAACAATATAATTAGAAATGTAACGGGAAACACATGCAAAAGAAAAATGACAATTACAAATACACACGTGCCTTTAATGATACACAAAACCAGAAAATTTGGTACCATAATCTGGTATGCAACGAGCTGCATTAATGAGGTAGGATTCGGGTCAACAACTTCTGATGTAATCAATGGAATGTTTTGAAAGATAGGTATAATTACCTGAAATAATTACATTGACTTCATAATGAATATAGGTGCCTGAGTCACGTAAATCACGTTTCGGTTACAAGGCTTACCGGAGCGCTACTTGAGCAGAGAATTTGATCGAAATCATTTGATTGGTGTTTGGGGTCTGGCGTAAAAAATAAAGTTTCTTATTTGTTGCGATCATAAAAAATTGCCTTAAAAGAGGCTATTCATACTACGAATCTGATACTGACAGAATATAGAGTTTGGTTGAATTAGGTTAAATTGTTTAAAACAAGTGCAATATTATTTCAATTAATTGCATTCCCGCCGTTTTAAATATCATTGTCTAACCCCAATTAAATCATATAAATTTACATGACTTCTGTTGCAGTACTGGTGTGTGAAATCTGTTGGAAATAAATTTAAAGGTTACAGAAATATGGCGAAACGTTCAATTTCCTCACCTTGCACTAGTTCACAAAAAGGCCAGCAAAAGAGCATATCTGTGCGCCAGTTTAATGCTTTTAATAAATACTGTTAACGTACCAAATTTGGTTTAATTTTGTTTAAATATTTAATACATACAACCTACTAATTTTAATAAATAATATTTACATTACTTTAAAAAAGGACCTGCCCGTCCAGAACATGTAAGTTTACATTCCCTAACGTATCACTTGTTAAGTGGTAATTTGGTGGGATAAGTTGCGTGATCCTCGTGATATGGCATAAAACCTCGGTTTTTTCATGTAACGATCATCGTAATTGGCGTACCAAAATGATATAAATTAGCAGATTCTATTATTTTCATAGGCACTTCCAGCATATAAAGTTCAGCGTACAATTGACATACCAATCAAACTTAATTTTATGTCTGTTAATCATAAAATATATTACTATCGTTTACATCATATACAATTAGATGGAAATAGAAAAGTATTCATAGTTTTGTTAATTTGTGGGTAATATATGATTTCTTCTCCAGGCAGGATATAAACACGTAATTTTTTAGTTTTCTTTTCCATTCATACCACTTTCATTCTACTGTGTTACTAAACGTGTGTTATTTATGTTTGTAATCAGAAAGATAATTTTGTAATATCACTGTATTAATAAAAACTATTTTTAACTTATAAAACCTAATTAAAATTGCATAAGTGAGATCTATGAATTAGTGTTGTATGACTTCTGGAATTAAAATTTAATAACTGAATTGACGAGTAGGTCACAACTAGCCATCTTCGTGAGGTGTTTTGATGAAAATTTCAACGTATTTCAAGATTTATTGGAGCATTGCCATTTAAAAACTACAAGTATCGGGAAAGACATATTTATAAAAATTAAGGAGTGTGTTGAGAAAAAGGGTTTGGCGTGGGAATAACTGGATTCTGTTTGTACTGATGCAGCACCCGTAGTGACGGAAAAACCAATGGTTGTGTGGCTTTGTTAAAACAATCCTTAGGACAGGAATAGTTTTCTTTTATTTTTATCATCCACTACGAAGCTCTATGTTCCAAAGATATGAAATTTTATGAAGGTATTGATCCTATAGTACGCTCTATTAATTATATTCGGGCCAGAACGCGTCATTGAATACAATTCAGTGTTCTATTTGAGGACGAAATAAATGTACACGGGGAGTGGCATCTGTATTGTGCAGTCCACTGGCTGTCTAAGGGGGAAATGTTGAAATATTTCCTTCTTTTGAGGTTAGAGATCTTGGAGTTTTTAGAAGTAAAGAATGCATTGCCTGCTGAGACAGACCTACTTTAAAATAAATCGTGGTTTTGTGATCTTGCACTTTTAGTAGATATTACAGAGAACCTCAACCTACTTAACCGAAAGCTGCAGGGAAAGAATTGTTTGNGCACTTTTAGTAGATATTACAGAGAACCTCAACCTACTTAACCGAAAGCTGCAGGGAAAGAATTGTTTGTTGCAACCGATGTTAAATTTTGTCCATTGATTCCTAGTAAAACTAAACCTTTTCTATTTGCGAAATTGGCCAGAAACAATATCGATCAATTTTAAAACTCGTACATATGAGAGGAAAACTGGAAAGCAATTGGATTGATATCTCAAATTACTAATCACAAATACAATCGTTGTTACAGTTTTTTGAGAATAGATATCAGGATNCAATTGGATTGATATCTCAAATTACTAATCACAAATACAATCGTTGTTACAGTTTTTTGAGAATAGATATCAGGATTTCGAATATGATAAAAAAATATCTTGTTTATTATGAACTCCTTCTCAATTACAATGAACAAAGTAACGGAATATCCAGCCAATATCCAGCTATAAATCACCGGATCGAGCTAGAAATCATTGAAATCCAAAATCACAATTCCTTGAAACAGATATTTACTGAAACCGTTTCTCCACAACCACAGCGGTCTTCAGAAATTCTCATAAAAATTTTTGGAAATTGGTACCAAAAGGTGACTTTCCGGTAAATTGTGATCGTGTTTTGCAGATTTGGAGCAGAGTTGGCTCAACATATATCTGCGAAAAGGTTTTTTTTTCAATTCTGAGCTAATTAAAAAANAAAAAAAAAACAAATACAGTACTTTGTTAACAGCAAAACATATTTCAGACTTGATTTTACTGTCAACCTTCGATTTGTCGCCAAATATTGATTAGTTGTTATCTCAAAAACCTTTTCATAGGTCTCATTGACATTTTGTATGTTTTCATTGTAATTAAACTATGTGCAACTTAAGACTTTGTATAATTTAAACATCTATCATAACAGAAGGCAACTATTATTCCCGAGGTGGTCCACCGACTGACATGGAATTGATATTATGGCCCACTTCCAAAATTGGTTTGTGCCAGCCTTGCTCTATACGGAATGTAAATTAATGTTTTTATGTGGAATTTTATCAAAATTATTGCAGTCATAAATGTTAAATTTGGGGACATTCGGTGAATAAATAGTTGTTATATATGTAGGGTTGGGAAACTGAAGGAAATTCATCGTATTGTGTATGGATAGGTGAAGATTCACTGGAAGACTGAGATATTGAATAGACAATATAATGAGATATTATAATAATGATAAAAAATTTGCTTCAATTATTAACTGTTGGATAGATAAAAAGATTGAAAGTATGATTGAAATTTAAAGAGTGCTCAGAAGATTGATTGTAACATGATTGAGAAAAGGGTAGAATGTTGGATATATAGTGAATATACTCTGTAGAGCTAAAAAAA
>NQII01003716.1:168498-189982 GCA_002778355.1 Clitarchus hookeri
CACGTTCAAACTCAGTTAAATATTTATAACCTGCCATTGTAGCAGCCATAACCGATCTAGCAACTTTGCCAGGCGCTTGTTGTCTTATATAGGTGCCGTCGATCGCATCGCGTTACTCTGATTGGTTCCATGCCTCTGTTATTTGCATACGCACGCCTATACCAGTTTTTTTTTCTCTCCGGTGATATAAATATCGATACACCATCTCACTATATACATTTTAAACTTGGAAGGCGTTACCCTTATAGTTTCCGAATTATGGGTCGCTGGTCACGTGCATACCAATAAACAAATATTTCGTATTGATCTATGCACTCCACTATGTCGCTGGTCGGAAATTGTCCTTGAAATTTTAGTGGATTATTTACTCTGGTGGGAAAATATACGTGTACTTAAGAAGATAAAAAATATATAAAACTAGTGTAATGGAAGAGCCCTACAAAAAATAACTTGCCAGAACGAATACTAAAAGGAAATGGAAGAGAAAACAATGTCGCCATCACAACAGACGAAGAACCGTGACATAGCACAACTTTGGCAATATTATCACGAAAAGTCGAAATGTCATGTGACCAACGGTCAGACACGAACGAGCAATATAACCCTATCAATAAATTCCTATTATAGTCAAGTGGTAGTGGAGTGGGTCTAGCTATACTGTGGATATGTTTGGAAGTGTGTTGGTGAAGGGGGGGGGGGTGAATCGGGTTTAGCATAAAGCCAATGATTTATTAATGGGGATATTTGGGTGGTGCTGACTCTATAGCCAATGATATGTAGGTTTTGGGGCTTCGTCGTCTACTGGTTACAGTACTTAGAGTGGGTCAGCTTTGTCACCTATACAAGAATCGAACCCTGGAAAGATTATTAATTATTGAATTTTTCAATATTACTAAAGGCTTTCCTATTGCAAAAAAAAATATATGTTTTTAAAATTGTTAGGATTTTTACTAAGGTTTTTTTGTTATTTTTTGTCGAAATTTGGATTTGAGGTTATACGGAAATAAGGTCGTGGTCATGGAATTATACAATATTGCTCTTGTCATTTATTTCACACCTGATTTAAAAAAAATGTTATATTACTTTTTTGCGATTATTCTCTTTTTTCACATTTAAAATTACTGGAGGTCGACGGTACACAGTACACAGTATGCGGGTCGAGCTCTATAATGAAATTTTTCCTAAATTTTACTATTTTTTCGTAAATTTTTGCAATTTTTCTTGAATTTTCAATTACAAGGTTACGCATGGTAAAGTTCGAGGACATCTAAGATCACAGCAGGAAGGTAAAATCAGACAATACCCTAACATGCTCCTTGACCCGAAGGAACATTATTATTATCATTCTATGATTTTGGATAGTAGTTTTGGGTGTCTATGTATGTATATGTAGGATGTTCGGAAATTTTATGTTAAAACTGTGGTAGGTTATTCCTTATGAAAAATTAATTTTTAAACATATGAGACACCTTATATTTAAATGTAATATTAAAAGGAGATTTTAGCCTTAGAAAATTAGGTTTTGAAAACGTATTTTCCCAAAATACCTTCTAATTTCTGCCCTCGATAGTGATGGTGGTGATTTACGAGCAGTACGACCCCCATTGTTGAATTGGACACGCACATTTGGGTCCCTATGAAACGTTTACTAGGTGAGGCCACATCGTCGATGTGCTGACGTACCTCTTCCTCAAGACAAACAGTGCACACTGGGAATGGGATATATTTCCTGTCACAGAGACTTTCTGATGATTACCAGTTTTTTCCGGTGACAAGCAGTGACAGATGCTTCCATGTCACTGTTTCTGCTCGCCGCTAGCAGGTTAAAAGCTCCTAGACGTTAACACGACATACTACAGAACTTTGCAAGCCATTATGTTATTAATGTCGCACCTAGAATACGTGGCACTTCCATTGCCGTGCCGAACTCTGCAGCAGTGCCGTATTTAGTGCCATATTTATGTAATGAAGTATACTTTATTGAACTTTGCTAGATAATTTGTACTGGCATTAACGATTTTTATTTAGTTGTGAAATTTATGATTGCTACAGCTGAACTCAGTTGTAAAAGTTTAATTCTGAAAATTTATTTCTATCTACTTTCATCTTTCATTGTCATTACTTTTTATAAATTTTTTAAATTTTGCCAATTCATCTCTCGATTTTGTGAATTGTAATGTAAAATGTTGCATTATGCTCATATATTACTGTTAGTATCATTCATGTAATTTCATTGTCTACAATTAATTATGCACAGTCTCTGTTCGCTACTCGGCATTCAAAGAAGTAACTATCCCGTGCCTGCACGCCGTGCGTACTGGCGAATTCCCTTATTCTTAATTGTGACAAGGAGCGACTTATCCAGTGCCTGCACCAGTCATTGCTTAATGTGACAAGGAGCGACAGCATCGCACCTGCCTTGTGCAAGCAGTTAACCCCTCGCTGTGACAGGTAGCAGTTTGGCTAGTAGAAGACCAGGCCTTTCCTTGCCATGACAAGAAGCGACTTGATTAGCACCAGCGCCAGCAATTCCACGCACTGACAAGAAGCGACTTGACTAGCGCCAGCACCAGCCGTTCCTTGCTGTGACAAGAAATGACTTGACTAGCACCAATGCCATTTCAGTCATTCCTCGCAGTGACAAGAAGCAATTTGACTAATGCTAGCACGGGCTGTTCCTCGCCATGACAAGAAATGACTTGACTTGCGCCAATGCCATGTCAGTCATTCCTCGCAGTGACAATAAGCAATTTAACTAACCCTAGCACGGGCTGTTCCTATCCATGACAAGAAATGACTTGACTAGCACCAATGCCATGTCAGTCATTCCTCGCAGGGACAAGAAACAATTTGACTAATGCTAGCCTGGGATGTTCCTCACCGTGTAAAGAAGCGACTTGGCTATTGCCAGCCTATTGACTAGCAACAGCGCCAACTATTCCTCGCAGTGTAAAGAAGCGACATGATAACCACCGCAGTGACAAGAAGCAANCAGTCGACGTTTGTCCCGTCAGTTCACGATCTTTTTCTAGCCGCAGCGATGTCGAAGATTCGATGTATTACTTGGTTCCCGATATTCACGGTACACTCGTGAAATGGTAGTACGAGAAAATCCAAATTTTATTGCTACCTCGGAGATACTATGTCCCATCTCTCGTGCGCCGACTATAACAACACGTTAAAACTCAGTTAAATTTTTATAACCTGCCATTGTAGCAGCCATAACCGATCTAGCAACTTTGCCAGGCGCTTGTTATAGGTGCTGTCGATCGCATCGCGTTACTCTGATTGGTTCCATGCCTCTGTTATTTGCATACGCACGCCTATACCAGTTTTTTTTTCTCTCCGGTGATATTAATATCGACACACCATCTCACTATATACATTACCCTAATAGTTTCCGAATTATGGGTCGCTGGTCACGTGCATACCAATAAACAAATGTTTCGTATTGATCTATACACTTCACTATCTCGCAGGAGGAAACTTGTACTTGAAATATGAGTGTATTATTTACTTTGGTGGGAAAATATATTAGTGTACATAAGAAGGTAATAAACATCTACCTAGTGTAATGGAAGAGCCGTACAAAAAATAACTTGCCAGAACGAATACTAAAAGGAAATGGAAGAGAAAACAATGTCACCATCACAACAGACGAAGAACCGTGACATAGCACAACTTTGGCAATATTATCACGAAAAGTCGAAATGTCATGTGACCAACGGTCAGACACGAACGAGCAATATAACCCTATCAATAAATTCCTATTATAGTCAAGTGGTAGTGGAGTGGGTCTAGCTATACTGTGGATATGTTTGGAAGTGTGTTGGTGAAGGGGGGAGGGGTGAATCGGGTTTAGCATAAAGCCAATGATTCATTAATGGGGATATTTGGGTGGTGCTGACTCTATAGCCAATGATATGTAGGTGTTGGGGCTTCGCCATCTACTGGTTACAGTACTTAGAGTGGATCAGCTTTGTCACCTATACAAGAATCGAACCCTGGAAAGATTATTAATTGCAAGTCGTAAAATAATTATTGAATTTTTCAATATAACTAAAGGCTTTCCTATTGCAAAAAAATACATATGTTTTTAAAATTTTTAGGATTTTTACAAATGTTTTTTGTTATTTTTTGTTGAAATTTGGATTTGAGGTTATACGGAAATAAGGTCGTGGTCATAGAATTATACAATATTACTCTTGTCATTTATTTCACACCTGATTTAAAAAAATGTTATATTACTTTTTTGCGATTATTATCTTTTTTCTTATTTAAAATTACTTGAGGTCGAAGGTACACAGTACACAGTATGCTGGTCGAGCTCTATAATGTAATTTTACCTAAATTTTACTATTTTTTCGTAAATTTTTGCAATTTTTCTTGAATTTTCAATTACAAGGTTACGCATGGTAAAGTTCGAGGACATCTAAGATCACAGCAGGCAAGGTAATGTCAGACAATACGCTAACGTGCTCCTTGACCCGAAGGAACATTATTATTATCATTCTATGATTTTGGATAGTAGTTTTGTGTGTCTTTGTATGTATATGTAGGATGTTCGGAAATTTTATGTTAAAACTGTGGTAGGTTATTCCTTATGAAAAATTTATTTTAAAACATATAAGACACCTTATATTTAAATGTAATATTAAAAGGAGATTTTAGCCTTAGAAAATTAGGTTTTGAAAACATATTTTCCCAAAATACTTTCTAATTTCTGCCCGCGATAGTGATGGTGGTGATTTACGAGCAGTACGTCCCACATTGTTGAATTGGACACGCACATTTGGGGCCCTATGAAACGTTTACTAGGCGAGGTGACATCGTCGATGTGCTGACGTACCTCTTCCTCAAGACAAACAGTGCACACTGGGAATGGGATATATTTCCTGTCACGAAGACTTTCTGATGATTACCAGTTTTTTCCGTTGACAAGCAGTGACAGATGCTTCCAAGTCACTGTTTCTGCTCGCCGCTAGCAGGTTAAAAGCTCTTCGACGTTAACACGACATACTACAGAACTTTGCAAGCCATTAGGTTATTAATCTCTCATCTAGAATACGTGGCACTTCCATTGCCGTGCCGAACTCTGCAGCAGTGACGTATTTAGTGCTATATTTATGTAATGAAGTATACTTTATTGAACTTTGCTAGATAATTTGTACTGGCATTAACGATTTTTATTTAGTTGTGAAATTTATGATTGCTACAGCTGAACTCAGTTGTAAAAGATTAATTTGGAAAATTTATTTTTATCTACTTTCATCTGTCATTGTCATTACGTTTTATAAATTTTTAAAGTTTTACCCATTCTACTCTCGGTTTTGTAAATTGTAATGCAAATTGTTGGATTATGCTCATATATTACTGTTAGTATCATTCATGTAACTTCATTGTCTACAATTAATTATGCACAGTCTCCATTCGCTACTCGGCATTCAAAGAAGTAACTATCCCGTGCCTGCACGCCGTGCGTACTGGCGAATTTCCTTATTCTTAATTGTGACAAGGAGCGACTTATCCAGTGCCTGCACCAGTCATTGCTTAATGTGACAAGGAGCGACAGCATCGCACCTGCCTTGTGCAAGCAGTTAACCCCTCGCTGTGGTAGGTAGCAGTTTGGCTAGCAGAAGACCAGGCCGTTCCTTGCCATGACAAGAAGCGACTTGACTAGCGCCAGCACCAGCCGTTCCTCGCAGTGACAAGAGGGGACTTGACTAGCGCCAGCACCAGCCGTTCCTTGCTGTGACAAGAAATGACTTGACTTGCGCCAATGCCATGTCAGTCATTCCTCGCAGTGAGAAGAAGCAATTTAACTAAACCTAGCACGGGCTGTTCCTAGCCATGACAAGAAATGACTTGACTAGCACCAATGCCATGTGAGTCATTCCTCGCAGGGACAAGAAACAATTTGACTAATGCTAGCCTGGGATGTTCCTCGCCGTGTAAAGAAGCGACTTGGCTATTGCCAGCGCCAGCCGTTCCTCGCAGTGACAAGAGGGGACTTGACTAGCAACAGCGCCAACTATTCCTCGCAGTGTAAAGAAGCGACATGATAACCACCGCAGTGACAAGAAGCAATTTGACTAATGACAGCACTGGCCTTTCCTCGCTGTGACAAGTAGTGACTTGACACGTGCCAGCTGTTCCTCGCAGTGACAAGAAGCGACTTGACTATTGCCAGCGCCAGCCATTTCTCGCAGTAACAAGAAGTGACTTGACTATGGCCAGCACCAGCCCTTCATTGCAGTGACAAGAGGCGACTTGTCTAGCGCAAGCGCCTGCTGTTCCTCTCAGTGAGAAGAATCGACTTAACTGGTTCCAGCACCAGCCAATGCACGCTGTGACAAGAAGCGACTTGACTAGCACCTAGCGCCAGCGCCGGTCGTTCCTCACCATGTATGCATTGTTCCTTGTGACAAGGAACGACTTGCGCAACATATAATTTTTAAATCATGTAGCGTACATGCCAAAAATTAAAAAAAGCAAAAGACTGCCATCCAACTATTCCTGAAAAAGTTTTCAAACTTGTATATTAATATACTATTAGGGCTTCAGCATTAGAATGACTTAAGTTTCACAAATACTAATAATAAAAACAAAAAAATTTAATTTTAGTAGAGTGTTTAGAGAAATTTTCTGTCATAAATAATATCAATTTTTGCCATAGTAATTTTAATTTTATTATTTGGTATGATTATTTCTGACAAGAATTTTAGTATTGACCGCGAAGGAGGATTCTAGTAGTTTACAGCAATGAGGAGCACCATATTAAGTGAGTGGGAGTAGTTCAGTGCAACCCTCGGCCGAGAGCCGAGGTGAGGGCCGGCCAAGAGTCCCTCGCCGGGATGTGGTAGGGAGGTAATCAGTTAGTTACAACCCTACTCCATGAAAGGTAGTCGCGTGGTGAGCTGCAATGAGGAGCGCCATATCGAGTGTGAGAGTTAATGAGTAACTCAGCACCGAGAGCCCAGGTGGGGGCCCGCCAAGGGCCACTCACTGAGACGTGGTAGTCAGTCAGCCAAGGCCGAAGGAGAGAGTCAGTGGGATGCAGCATGCCAACGAGAGCCAGTCCGGGTGCCTGTAACAGGACCACCCAACTCTCCAGACCTCAACTACTGTAGAAACAACTACCTCATAACAAGTACAGTTAAGTAACAACGTCGTCACTCAGGGACCTGTCCTGTCATGTAATGCCCCCACAGCATCGGAAACGTTTGCCAGAATACTGTAATCAGACCTTCAGTCCAAGAACTCACAGGATAATAACATATGTGTTATTTCTCCGCAAAAGATGCCGAGAAAGTATGCTTACTTCACACAAAAGTGCCTGGAATATGTGTTTGAGTTCCTGTCAAATGAACCTGTTAAAGTAGGTGATTAAGTCATTGTTTTATATACCATCAAGGCAATTTATAGTCTTTGCCATTTAACATTTACTGAGATCCTAGGACCCTCAGGTGTGGAATAGCGTCAGTTAAATACTATTGATATAATGTTAAACAATCTAGGTATAATTTATGCATGCGATGATGTATCTTAGATGCTTATGAAATTTCGCATGGAAGTGACAGTCACAGCTTAATATCACAGTGACAACTGTGTCACTGGCACTGAGTGTCACAGTTCCTACATTTTGTAATGTGTCCCATCCCTCGTGCACACCGACCAGGGGCGGCCAGCATTACACATGTTACTCTGTATCATGGAATGCATAAATAAATTTTCTGCTGCAAACATTGAATGCGTTGTACATGGCATTCGGCAATTAATAACTATGTTTGCAATACTAAAAAATCACAGACTATTATCACCTTTAATATCTAGTTTATGTATACGTCTCCTTTATATTTTCGACTTTATTATTCATAAATAATTATCTCTTGTAGTGTGGATATTTAATTCCCGAACTATATATGCACATGTTTTTTTGAATACACAAATATGTATAAGTATGTACAAAATTTTGTTTTACTTATCATTGTGCCTCTTTTTAAAGTAATGGAAGAGGATTGTTGCTGGTTCTTACAAAAGAGTTGTAGAGGATTCTGGGATAAGCAACACACATTAGAAAATGAAATGGGCTTTTAGTCCGGTTTATCAAATATCAATTTTGACTTGCAAATGAACTGCTGTATCTCAACCATTCAACTGTTCTCTGAAAAGTTTTTTTTCCTGGTAGAAAATAAAGGGACAAAATAATGTTTTAAGTGTTTACTGCACGGAACTACTCTCGGCAAATGCAGGTATACAAACATACCAATTTAACTATCGCATCAATGGTTACAGTACACTGAAGAGTCTTAATTTGTTTATATGTGCAACTTTTGGGTTCAAATACGTTTTATACACTGAGGCAACAAAAGTCATGGGATACCTCCTAATATCGTGTCGGACCTCCTTTTGCTTAGCTAGGTGCAGCAACTCGACGTGGCATGGACTCAACAAGTCGTTGGAAGTCCCCAGCAGAAATATTGCGTCATGCTGCCTCAACAGACATCCATAATTACGAAAGTGTTGCCGGAGCCGCAGTTTGTGCACGAACTGACTTCTGGATTACGTCCCATAAATGTTCGATGTAATTAATGTCGGGCGATCTTGGTGGCCAAATAATTCGCTGGAATTGTCCAGAATGTTCTTCAAACCAATCACGAACAGTCGTGGCCTGGTGACATGGCACATTGTCATCGATAAAAATTCCATCCTTGTTTGGGTACATGAAGTCCATGAATGGCTGCAAGTGGTCTCCAAGTAACTGAACTGAATACTTTTCAGTCAAAGATCAGTTCTGTTGGACCCGAGAACCCAGTCCATTCCATGTATAAACAGCCCACACCATTATGGAGCCACCACCAGTTTTCACAGTACCTTGTTGACAACTTGGGTCCATGTATTCGTGGGGTCTGCCCCACACTCGAAACTACCATCAGCTCTTACCAACTGAAATTGGGACTCATCTGACCAAGCCACGATTTTTCAGTCGTCTAGGGTCCAACCGATATGGTCACGAGCCCAGGAGAGGCGCTGCAGGCGATGTCGTGCTAATAGTAAAGGCCCTCGAGTCGGTCTTCTGCTGGCATAGCCCAGTACAGCCAAAGTTCGCCACACTGTCTTTACAGAAACGTCCGTTGTACGTCCCACATTGATTCCTGCGATTATTTCACGCAGTTTGGCATGTCTGTTAACACTGACTATGCTGCGCACACGTCGTTGGTCTCGGTCATTAAGTGCAGGCGGTCAGTCACTGTGTTGTCCATGTTGGCAGGTTATGCCTGGAATTAGATATTCTCGGCATACTCTTGCCACTGTGGATCTCGGAATGTTGAATGCCCTAACCATTTCCAAAAAGGAATGTCCCATGCATCTAGCACCAACTACCATTCTACGTTGAAAGTCTATTAATTCCCGTCGTGCGGCCATAATCACATTATAACATTTTCACATGAATCACTTGACTACAAATGAAGGCCCAACCAATGCACAGCCCATTTTTACATATGTACACAATTTTACTGCAATCTGTATATTTGTATATTGCTATCTCATGAGTTTTGTCACCTCGGTGTATGTCGACAATTAAGTCAGTCTAGTAACACCCACTTCCATTTTATACCTTCTACGAATATATATAGGGCAACATACATGTCAGGAAGCGAGAAGGAATCTGACGATAAAAATATTGCAGTTTCAAATTTCCGGTGTTCCACTGATGTGTGTGCGAATTTTGTACGTAAATATATTTTATGTATGGTAAATCCTTCATTTATTTTACTGCATATAAGTGGGACTGTTTTATGCATTAACTTTAAAAATTTCGTTCACCTTTTATCCAAAAATGTGAGTACAATTTACTTAGAGAAGAAATTGTGAAATAGAAAGAAAGTAGGAGATGATAGAATATGCGGTATGAGTTTGCAAATCCATTTTGTTTGTATCGATACTTACTAGCTAAACCTAAGTTACTTTTCACATTTATTCATTAATCCTTTGAATGCTGTTCTTGGGTGTATAATCTATATGAGGAAAACTGACGAACACTTTTACAGAATAATATACATTGATAAATTACAGAGTGCTGCATGCATGCATCAGATGCGATATTCTATAACTTTCATTCTAGCAAAGAGACATGCATCGCTACAGAGCGTGATTGGGCAGACATTGCCGCAATTGGGGACATGAATACCTCCCCAAGTGGACCTATAGTTAACCTATAACTAAGAAGAGAAAGGGTGAAAATCGGCATTGACACCGTAAAAACCCTTTTGACAGGAAATAATTCAAAATTATTGCATGCATTAATATAATTGCTACAGGGAGAAAAGACTTTAGAACCATGCTCTTTGAGGATTCCTCCTATTATATAACTAAAGCGGATATCTCACGCTTAAAAACCAGACCGACAGATAAGTAGTATTTACTAAAAAGTTCCCCTTTCCAGTTACACAGATGAAGTTGATTGGTTAGGCAGTAGATATGGAGGGAAATCCCCTCATAATGGTCTATTCACGGTTTCTTCACACTTTGAAGCAAACATTTGAAAAATGACACCATGCATAATATGTTTGGTTGTTTCCTTAATTTGCCGTGTATCATTAGATATATGTACTTATATTAACAAACAAAATCTTCTTTTTTATTAGATGGAACTCCTACATACATGAAAATTATAAATATTTATACTGAATTTATTAATATCTAAATAAAAACAGTGAGAAAATATGTGTGCTGGCAATAATTAGTGAGAAATAGTTCTTATGCAAAATAACACTACATTGATTTCGTAGGAATTCGTTGCGCTGCTCCTTTTGAATAATTTTCAACACTTGGTTAAGCTTTGTTTGCGCAAGGTGGAGGAATATCGGGAATGTATAAGTTTAGCAGGGCTTCAGAAATATCTGAAGCATCCGCGAATGGTATCTGAAGTAACCACGAATGGACTATAGTCTCAAGTCATGAATTATCTTCTTAGATACACATTTATGTGGTAGCTGCCTACAAACTATTTTCTACTGACGTATAAAAAGAGTTGATAAAGGTATTGAAAATTTTGGTGTTGCTTTATATCGGATATGTAGTATATTAATGTAATTATTATAGCCCCTAATAAGAAGTGTATTGGTGTTACCATGTAACTGAAAAATTTAAAATTTATTCACTAAATTAAACATAAAATGTGTTTGCAATCAATATATCAAATGTGATTTGCGTGTGAATAGCAACATTTTGAAGAGTGTTGTAAAATACATTTTAAAATATATCATATTCCTGGAACACATCAAATAAAGTATGACAAAAGTACATGGAAGTGGACGTAAGTAGGCAAATTAAAGGACAGAAGTAACAAAAATTGGTGGTGATGCAAAAGTGTAGATGTAAACATTGTGAGTTGAATTTAAGTAGCAGGATAGAAAGGATAAGAACTCACCTGCAGAAATGTTCAGCTAGAAATTTGGAGGAGATTGAAAGAAAATCTGGAACATCAACTGCTAGCAGCAGGACAGCTTTCCCTTACCGATTCGAGCAGACCCTCTTTCACAAACGTTTATACATAAGCATGTCCAAGTTCAGTACCTAGCACTTTCTCATTCATTAACAAAATGTAACAATTAATCATTGAAAATATGCCTAAGACTATTGAAGAGAAAAGAAACCTCGACAAGGCAGTGTTAATGTTTTTCTATGCTGCGATGTACCTTTCAATAATGTTTCACATAATAACTTCAAGAAAATAATTTATTTATTATGACCTGGATGCAAAGCACCAGCAAAAAATATATAGGTGGGAAGCTTATTGATGATGCCGCTCAAGAAATATAGCTATAATTGGTAGAAAAGTACAAAATTGCAGTTTAACAGTAACATTGGTGGATCATCAGTCATTAAGAATGGCGCAATTAATGCTGTCACAATACATACAGAGACAAAAAGTTACCTTCTTAAAGTCTATGGTGCAGGGTCACAAAATAAATGTTTGTGCAGTGTGCAGTATAGAAGCAGTAATCAAATATGGCCCAGAAAACTTTCTAAGCAGTATTTTTGCAGTAATTCCTGATAATGAGAATAAATTGGGCAATATATGTGAAATTTTTAAAGAAAAACATCTAGATCTAATAACCTATGTTTGCTCAACAAAATTTTAGAATTAAATTGAAAAAGACGTAAATTCTGAAAGAGTTATGAGTTATATTGTGGAACTGTATAAGCATTTTCTAAATGTTTATTATGGATATGTGTGGCTTCTGGAGAAAGATTATGTGGTGCCACAGTTTTCAATTGTAACTCTATAGAACTCTCACCCTGGCTGAGTAAAATAATTTGTGACAAATTATCAAATACAGAGGGAAATCGCTCTTGAACATGCCCAAGACTTTCATCCTAGTGTTTTAAATATCTTAAACAACTTGGGAATTAACCACCATGTAGTGTGTCTTGAGAAACAATTACCTCAGGTTATAAATGCACTGCATAATCTTAAGAAATAAACGTGTATTTCAGAGGCAGCTGAAATACGGCTTGACCGGTCTTATGATGTTCTGGAGACTTACCATCACCACTTCAAGAAATGATTTCAACAGGTAATCCAACCACAACGTATCCTCAAAAACATTATAGATCCAAAATTCAGAGGGCCGTCTTTACGTGAAGAAAAACACTCCATATAAATGAGATTAGCTGAACACAATCATAGGTGATCCTGACTAATATCGTGCTTCTATGATGCATACATAAGTTGTACAATAGTTTTCCTCTTAACAAAGGTTGCATATCATGAGGAAATGAATGAGAGATACTCTGAGTTTCTCTTTGGGTTTTGTCACTTTTCCCAATGCTTGCATCAGCACCACCTTGTTCGGCTTAAATTGGGAAATACTTGTCTACATTTGGAATCAGCTAGAGCAAGTTAGGGAATCGTTTAGGAGTTGAAAAAGAAACGAAGCTCGTTAAAGTGTCTCGTCATTAACGAGCAAATCTTTCATAGTCAAAAGTTTAAATTGACTCTTTTATTTATGTGTAATGTTCCTTTAATATATTTATTGCATGCAACTGACTAATGTGAAGCATATTTCTGGAATACCATTCAAAAATGACTAGGTTAAAAAGTAGACTTTACACTTTCTGATATCTGTGAGAATGGGACAGGTGCAGTAGGAATTTCTTGCACTTTTAAATGTTAAGTAATTACTTCAAAACCATCCTTTTGTCTTTTTGTTTTTTTTGCTAACGTTTTGCAGTGATGTAGAAAACGTTTTTGTTTTTTATAGGGAAAATTTATATTCCTCTTAACTAATGCCTGATGCTATGCCACCCGTCAGGGTGCCAATTTAACTTGACGGCGTTACTGTTGTGCGCAAACTAAACTTTATGCTATTCTCCAACTGTGGCACACAGAGTGGTTCGTAGGGTCGGAGTTAATTCCTCCAGGCACAGACTATAAGGTACCTGAGATTGAGGGTATTTCAATAATGTAGTCTTTTGGTGTGTCATTTTGAAGGACGGATATATTGTCTCGAGTTATAAAAAACATACAGAAACACTTCCTAGTTGTGGTACTCTATTTTGACTACTCATATTAACNATATTGTCTCGAGTTATAAAAAACATACAGAAACACTTCCTAGTTGTGGTACTCTATTTTGACTACTCATATTAACTGGGGTAGATATCGTGGTTTAGGGGGGTTTCTCTGGATGGCGACTTGATACTTAACTACTCTGCTGTTGTTGCTCGTATGTTGTCTGCAGTGGGTGAGCTCCGGTGATGTGAGCGGCCTTAGAAAAGGCCTGCGTTTGGTGTCGTCTCCCCTGGAATGCTGTTCTACTGACATACTCATGCACTGTGGTACTGTTGTCGCCGGGGCCCGAAGTCCCCCATCTGCACTCGCGCGGCTGCTCTCTTTGCGCGGCGAAATGCAACTGTTCTGTTCGAAAGTCTACTGATTACTCGGCCCCACCCTCCCCGCAAAGAGGCTTGTATGCCCACTAGCCTCCCTCCGTAATTGTCGGCATGTGTCGACTTGTTGAGCCTTGCTGNCTGACTTCAGGCAAAATACACCTGACTCTCGTTATATCTTGGCGCTCAACAGATATCATGGGCTTGCTAGTTGGGTAGGGGAAGGTGGTGTAAGTCTTGGAAGCGCATGTCTGCCTCTACTTGACCTTTCTCTTCGGTGATTACGATTGCCACGTGTCTCTCTAAGTCCCTACACTGGTTTAAGCCGCAGGGTAGTGGAGGGGAAGGGTTGGGTGGCAGCGCCGCACTAATACTCCTAATACGTCACACATCATGCTTTAGCACTTTCATAATGATTTATACTAGTGATCCTCAGTAAAAAGAAATCTGTACAAAACACTAAATGTCAAGTGTTTGTTTCCATATAGACTATAGATCATATGAAAAGCTTTTTCATAAGCACAACACAATTGTAGGTTATGGCAATATTTGACAATATAAAAAACCAAATATTTGTTAAATAAATTATTATACCATAACATTGTGATCATATTGTGTATAATAATAGCTATATGAGCTGTTATAATAAAAGTTTTTTCATTCAAACAATATTATTCAAAAATTAAAATAACATCATTTTCCAACATTATCAACATTGTACTAATTTCAGATTCTAACTACAAGCGTTTGATAAAATAAAATAAAATATGAGTGGCCAGGCAAAAATGCCGAAAACAAATATTTAGAATATACATGCTTATTTGAAGCCTAAGATTATTTCGAATATGCAGTTAAAACCCGAAAAAAAAACCCTGTGTTAATAAATAACCCAGAGTGGGTTGGACTTTAAAACAATCGGGTTTTTTCAAACCCGCTTGAAATTTTTACTGCCTGCTATGAGAAGTTGATCTTTGTTGGTCAAGTCTGTATTTGTAACCATACAAAGTAAATGCTAAATAACAAAGCTATTAACTTGAGAAATATATATTTCAATTAGCAATAATGCTAGTTCTCATTGTCAGCCTCATAGTGAGTAAGAAACTATAGCTTTTAATGTATTCGAAATCGCATCGATATTGTTTAATTTACCTGATGTTTCAGCACTTGTGGACGTTCCGATATTTTCGTNATAGCTTTTAATGTATTCGAAATCGCATCGATATTGTTTAATTTACCTGATGTTTCAGCACTTGTGGACGTTCCGATATTTTCGTCTAATTCCTGTATGATTTCCTTTACATTCTCTTTTGTAATGAATGTTTCTGTGCCACTGTCATGAAACATTTCTGTCGTGTGACCTGAAAAATAATATAATAGCTTTAAAAAGTTTTCAGCTTACGAAGAATATATTACTCTTACAAAAATTAACGAGTATAGAAAATATTTTGCTCATTACAACACATAATTTTATTACACTTAACCCAAATCCTTTATTTAGGCACTCGTATTTTTTTACGGATCAATTTTCGTGATGTGTGTACATGTTTTTGTGTCGGCGACGCTGACTTCTGCAGACGGACACCTGCATGTCATATCTCAGTGCCTGCACGTGAATGGCCAGCTGCAATCACTTGATTACTTTTTTTTTTTGGCTGGTCGATATCGGCACTATATCTTATAGAAGTAATATGAATGGTTTAATGTCAAGGTGACATTATAGGTCTTGCATATAAGTATATCATAAGCAGCTAGGAGGCCAACTGAGGGGCTTATTTTGACAGCAACTGACATGAAAGGTACATCGTTTTAGCTTGTGAAAGCAATTATAAAATATTATGGTGACTACGATAACAGGTCCAACATNACATGAAAGGTACATCGTTTTAGCTTGTGAAAGCAATTATAAAATATTATGGTGACTACGATAACAGGTCCAACAACAGGTACAGTACTGCCATCTACTTCTAAGATAGAGCACTTACAGCAGTCTAGTTATCGACTTCTTCAGGCATCATCCCGACACCACCATCGACTCCTTCAGATCGGATACATACAGCTGTGCCATCATCGATGGCTTCGTCAAGGTATTGATGCTGTTAATGTGAAAAGATATTTGCTTGCAGCCAAGGTGCAAAGAAGCATGAAAGAACTAGTTGTGTGAAAGGACCTTCCTGTGCTATGCAACTGTGTGTCAAGAGCAATCGCCTATTCAAACTATGTGATAAACTGAAGATACATAGCATGAACTGTAAAAGTACAGATCCTACAGCTAAGAAAATCTCTGTACCAGCTGCCAGCAAAACGACATAAAATGGATTCTGCCTTAAACAATCAGCATTCAAGGGAGTTTTTAAAGATTATGCGATAGTGAATAACTTTGTAGGTACAAAAGTATAAGTACATACTTTGACCTTATTAAGCAAAGGATTATCAATAAACTAACAGAAGAAGTATAAGGAAGTCCCATAAAACATAATGTTTGAATGGAGTACACCTATGAAAAGCCTCAAACCTTGATTGAAGCTATTATTGAATTAGTAATTAAGACTGTGAATGAAGAATTTAATACAATTGATAGCATTCCAAAAACTGTAGAAAAATTAATATAAACACCTTGTCGTCAAGAAGAATATATGGCCAAGTGTTCTGGTTGGACGATTGCTAACATAGACTGTCTTGAGCTGCGGATAAGAAGATCATGTTCACTACGTGAAAAGTTAGAATGCTGCCGTAAAGACACTATGTGAAAGGTGTGGATAATGTAAGGATTCTGTTTGTATATTTATAGTGTGAAGTATGTAATTATATGCTGGCCAGATCTGCTACTGGGTGGTATGTGACAAAGAGAGATCCTACATATGATTCTACATGACTGGTGTTGCTCTTATATGCCTCAGTTATATTTCGATTAAACACAAATGACGAAATATGTGGAATTTAATTGATAAATGTCAAGACCATATGGTATAAGCAAAGTTTTTGGAAGTCATATAACCCAAAACAGTGGTTTGATGTGACCGAGTAATCAGCATGCTACTAAATTGAGGTGGAATTGTAGAGCATAAAAAAATGTATCGTGATATGTAGAGCATAGGTAACTAAATAGTCGTGACAAAATTTAGAAGGGATGATCGAGAAAGAAAGAAAGATAACTAGGAAATAAAAATCAAAGATGGTTAATATGACATGGGAGAGCATAAGANGATGATCGAGAAAGAAAGAAAGATAACTAGGAAATAAAAATCAAAGATGGTTAATATGACATGGGAGAGCATAAGATAATGTATGTTTCGGCAGATCACCTGGTGGCTAAATCGACAAATTATCACAACTTAGCCGATGGAAATAGAATCCAATATGCCAAGCGCAGACAGCACCACCAATACTTACAAAAAGCGTAAACTACTATGGCTACTACCTGGTGTCTATATGATACCTCACCTGGTGATGTAATATTTAATTAGTACACTATTGCTACATTTACGTTGAAAATAGAATCGAATATGGGTGCTGCCTGGGGACTCAATTTATAATCACTGCGCTAATGTCACCTGGGAAATGAAAAAGTTAACATATGAAATCCAAGATGAAATGACGAGCACATGCGAGAGACGAAATACAGAAATGCAAGCAATTGACAAACTGAAAAAAAGTCAAAATGAAATCAATGATTAACACACTAGAACCAACAAGGTGCTTAAAAAAAAAAAAAAAAAGGCTGCATACGACGAACTGAAAAACGATGAGGGGTTGGAGCCTGCCGTCTTATTAACCAATGAGAAACATTGGTAGAGGAGGGGAATGTTAACACAATGTGTTTGAATGTAGGGTGTCAGTCAGCTATTGGACGTTGTGATGGGGAACCCAATGAAAACGTTAGCTTTAAAATATTTTTAAAATAACATTTTTCAATAATTTTTAAGTAACAGCTTAAATTTTTTTATAATTTTTTAGAAGTTTAAAATATATATATATCTTGGTTTGAGGTCATAGTAATGGGGTTAAGGTAAAATGTAAAGCTCAAAGTCAAAGGATCAATTGTGGTGGTTAGGTAACATTATAACATGACAACTGGTAAGTTCCAGTCCCTTGTAAACCACAAATTTCGAAATTTTAATGTTTTTGTAAATTTTATAAAATAAGTTTTTAATAAATTTTGTAAACAATTAAAATGTTAAAAGATGTTATAATTTTTATTAAATTTTTTTGGAGAATTTTGTGATTTTGGTGTGCAAGGTCATCCAATAATTATGTCAAGGATCAAGTTCGTTTGTATCCAATATGGTGGTCCATATACACCCCAATCCCCTCTGAAACGGATTATTAAATATTTAAATTCAATGATTTTATTGATAAAGTTTTGGTAAAATAATTTTCTTCAAATATTTTTAATACAATTTTGGATATTTCGTTACTTTTTGGATTTTTTTTTGAGAATTTTGTAGTGGGGGTCAAGGTCAAAGGTTACTGGGAAAAGGTCAAAGGTCAATAATAAGGTAACCAACATCAAACATGGCGTCTAGGTTTGCTGACAGAACCAAGATATTGGATCGTCATGTTTGACTTCAGAACCTGGACCATGTGTACAGATTTAGCATACCTTAAACCTATAAAACCAATATGGCCAAAACTGCTCTGGCTTCGAAAACTATCCTTCAATTCCTTCAGATTGAACGAAAATTGCATTTGAGGGGATTGTTTTCGGAATTGGAGGATCGCTGTTATTTGAAGGGTAAAATGGGAAATTTTAAGAAAAAAATATTAATTATAAAGGCAAAATGGTAATTTTAAAGAGAATTGAGAAATTGAGAGGTAAAATTGGTCGATTTTGAAGGAAAATCGGAAAATTTCGGGTTGAAAATGGAAAAAAGGGAATTTCAAGAAGGCAGTGGCTGAAGAACTCGATGGTGCTTCTGCTGATCCCACGACTGGCATCTCCATTATATTTATGCCAGTTATCGAGGTGCTGAGACGAAGTGTTTTTCACGACTGTCACAGTCAAACAATCTCCGTAAAATGAACCCAGCTACTAATATACCTGCTCATGTTGACGTTGCCCACTGTGTTAGTTTCTGGTAACCATGTTGTTTTTGTAGGCGTAGGGTATGTCAAATAAAAAAATCTGTATTTATTTGAAATTTATTTTCGGTTTTTTATTTTTTTAAGTTTTACCAACAATTTACGTAAAGTACAGCAAAACAATGCAAAAATTTAACTTAACTTAATTTCCATTATTTCATCTTGAATTTTAATTCTGACATGATTTCGGTATTTGTTAATTATTCACTACATCGAAGATTATGTAAGAATAAAAGTATATTACTCTGCTTTTTATAAATGATGTTTATGTGACTACTACATTAACCATCATATGAGTAACGACTCTCTGTACAAGTATGATATAATCATGGTATGGATCAGCATTTACCAACGCCTTTATAGACAAGAATGTAAAATTTAAATTTTAAGCAACCCTCCGCCTCCTCAATCGTCACCAAACCCAAGCACCCTTCACCCCTATCAATCTACTCCACCTTCTCCACAAACAGCTCCGCACACTCCGAAATGAGCTCCGCATGCTTCACAATCAACTCCTCATGCTCCGCAATCAGCCCCGCACATTGCCCAACAATCCTCAACAAACATCACCACCAATTTTCACCAACCCTTAATAATCGTCCACACTAACCCTCAACAATATTCAAATAACTTCAACAATCCTCCCCACCAATCCGCAGCATTCCTCTTAAAAATCTTCTTCTTCAATCCCGCATGAACCCTCATTAGTCCTCCGCACAAATCCCCATCAATCCTCAACAATCCTGGGCACCAGACAGCACCAATCTTCATTAATCATCCTCACCAATTCTCTACAACCCTGCGCAATTTTTCGCTTCAATCCTCAGATATCCTCATCACCAATCCTCGCCAGTAGTTCGCAATCCTCAACAAACCTGACCAATACATCGATAAATCCGAATTCCTAGTTCGTTCCTTCGAAAAATCCTTAAGGCGCCCGTCTACCTGGCGCTTGAACTGAGATTCAGAGGGTTCCAAATACACGGTTTTCAACGAAACTCTTAACCGTGCGTCCAACGTGCTGAACTACGAAGAAAACACACACTTCAGACGAGAGCTGCTAAGTACTTTCAAAATATAACGTACGTTAGAAACATCCATTCAGAGTACTCCAAAACCGCTAAAAACGGCCTTTCCAAGAATCTGTAGCTGAAAAGGCACTCATCAAACACATACAAAACTACTAAAGGGGCCTGCACTGAACCTTCGTAAAGACTTCCCACTAATAAAATCATATGGTCACCGCTGAAAGTCGCATAGGTACCCGCAGCACGACTAGAACATTGCACGCTAGTTCAGAGCCTTGCGCTTAGCGGCGATGGCGTATTTGATGCGCGTGGCAGTGTTGCCCTTATCGCTCCCGCGCTTCTCGGCCTAAACGTAGGAAAAACTTCCAGTTAGACGGGGGTCTTAAGTTTGCACCCCGTGACCACGCATATAGAATATAGATATTAGATTCTAAAACCATCTCCAAAATTTTTACATGTTGAAAGAATAAAATTTATTTGGCAAACCACTATCCATGCATTTTTAGTAATTAAGGTCTTAATTAATATCATTGTTTGAGGATCATTACCTAAGAAGTTAAGGCGATGATGCAGGTCACGGCTCCATGATCGTTGAGCTTAAGGGCATGCCTTCGTAGACGCAATTTATCTTCTCTATATAGCAAGAGAATTTTTCCAAATTTATTTTAACTTCTCATTTTAAGGACAACAATTAAGCAAACATCGCCGCTCTCTAAATAATTTCTCGCATGTGAAAACTAAGTCCGACCTTTCCTAAGGCAAAGAGAAAATTAGAATTTTTTTATTAGTTTCGGGCCTCGAACTCGGGTCCGTACACCATACCTAACAGTTTTTCAAAATTGCTGTAAAAAATTGTACGAGTTGCGTATGGTTACTAAACATCGCAGAATTGTGCTAAAAAGCTTAGAAAACTTGTGCTCTTTATAAAACTGCGAACTTCATATTTAATCTCGGCTAAAGAATAATTCCTCTAAATCTTAATTTCGTATTTTTATATTTTATTCCCATTAATAGGCAAAATAACCAAATAATTTCCAAGTCCAAAAGAAATTTTTTTTTTTTTGGTAATTTAACTTTTCGAATTAACTTTTGAGATTGCCTCAAACTCAATGTAAATTATAGATGAATACTAAATATTTAACAATTAATGTAATAGGATGGCTTAAAAGGTTTTCAAAACTGGCCAATCTAATCGAATTGCGATCATTTTATCTCACACTGATTCCTATATCACACATATAAATTGCATTTCCCATTTATTATTTATTCCTTAATTAGTCTCGGAAACACTGAGCAAAGTTCCATACTTTAAGATCGTTAGAAAATTAATATTTTTAATTTTTTCGCGTTAAGAACACAAGTCCCGACACTATGCCTAACTGATCGTTATTGCTAAAACAATTATATCATGTGTACATTATCAGCCAGAAGTTCGCGTACGAACCTCACTGGTTAGATTCGAATACTAGCGTAATAAA